>VSMD01053560.1:0-131009 GCA_008750895.1 Mirza zaza
CACAAAACCTGGCAGTTTGACTGCAGCAAGAAGACAGTGAGCAGCAAGGGTAAGTCTGTGTGTGCCCACCCCATGCCCTTGGAATATGTCCCACCAACTGCCTCCCTGGCCACCTTTCTATTTGTGGAGCAGCCATCACAGCCGTGTTAGACATGGCTGCTGTTCCAAATGGATTATTGTAAATGATTTAATCACCCACATTAGCAATCCCTGGCTCTCTGGAGTGGGGGCCCTGGAGCTTCTCCTCTCACATGGGCCTCAGCAGAAGCTTTTCTACAATTACCCAGGCTACCTGTACATGGAAAGGTCTCCAAAGTACCGTGCCCGCCCCCAGTAGGGGGCACAAAAGGACCCACTGGGGCATAGGAAGAAAGTTTTAGAATTTCTATTTATATTTCGTTCTTTATTTTATCCTCTAAAATACTATTTTATATGTTTCATAATATACAGAATACGCTAACCCAGAAACACACGCATATATTATAATTTACAAGTGAATTAATACCAGCGTGTGTTGGGGTGTCCTTACATATGTTTACTGATAGGAGTGAGCTGTCAGAAGTGTCTGGGGTCTCCTGCTGTAGGTGATAATAGCTAACACTTAATGGAACATGTGCCAGGCCCTGTGCTCAGTGTTCGCTTACTGCTCACAACAGCCCATTTTACAGATAAGAAAACTGAAGGTACAGAGAAGCTAAGTAACTGGTCCAAGGCCACACAGCCGAGAAGATGCAGGGCTGGGTGTGCCCCCAGTGGTCTGCTTGAAATCCAGGATGCCTCTCTCGTAAGATCCGCGTCCTTGGACAGGGAGGGGAGATTCCAGATTACTGAATTTATCCTTTGTTTCTGATAGGACAGCTCCTACACCACCGGAGACTAGCGCGAGTCCTAGGGCAGCACCCCAACCCCGCCCATGCCTGCCTCCCACAGTGCGGGCCAACCCAGCCTGCCTCACCCCTGTGGCTCCCATTGCAATCTCCGCCGGCCGCGTTTCCACTTCTTCTTTGGGAAAATGGAGAACGGGCTATCGGTTTTGCGGGCTGGGGCAGGGAGGGCTGGGGTTAGAATGCTGCCCTCTTAGCAAACGTCCAAATAGAGGGACAGGGAGAGAAGAGGAAGCTAAAAAGAATGAAAGAACCTTGGAGTTTGGGGTGGGAGGGGCTGAGGAGCGGGCGGGTTGCTGGAGCGGACGGGAAGGGGCATGGGAGCTGGCGGCAGAGGGCGCTCGGGGCAGGTAGGAGGGCGGCCTGCAAACTGCACCTGGGAGACGGGGGTCCTTACCCCAGATCGCTGCCGGGCTTATCCATCCACCGGAGAGCACAGGCAGCCGCCAAGCGGAGTTCTTTAGGCTTCTAGAAAAGCCGATGGTCATCAAAGGGGTGAGATTCCTGCCCCAGTAAGCTCCCCTACCCCAAGCCTTCCTGCCTCCAGCTAAGTTTCCCAGGACTCAATGGTCCCTGGCCAAGGATGAACAGGAAGGCTGCTCTCTTCTACCCACAGCCCTAAACTGAATCGACAGGGCAGGACGGGAGCCAGGTGGCACACAGTTAGACCCTGAGCCTCCAGCACGATCAGGACAAGGTGTATAGCCGAGGTTAACATTTCCTGACACTCACTACGTGCCATGCTCACAGCCAGGTGCTTTTCACCTTGCTAAGCCTTCCCAACCTAGGAGGTACTGCAGTGGTTTTGTCCCCCAGAAAGCTCGTGTTGGAAACTCAATCCCCAGTGCAGCAGTGTTGGGAGGTGGGCCTAATGAGAGGTGATTAGGCCATGAGGGCTTTGCCCAAAGGTTTGTTATCTCAGGAGTAGGTTCCTTAGAAGAAAACGAGTTGGCCCCCCTTTTGCACCCCCACCGCCCACCATGTGTGCCTTCTCCCTCTCCACAGCGGGGTGACACAGCAACAAGGCCCCCATCAGACGCCCACCTCCCAGTCCTGGACTGCTCAGCCTCCACAGCCACGAGCCAGTAAATATCTGTCCACTGTACAGGGCCCAGTCTCAGCCGCTGTGTTACAGTGGCACAGAAAGAACTAAGCAGGCACACACCTTCTCCTCACTTATAGGTAAGCAACTCAAGGTTCAGAGGCTCAGGCCATCGCCAAGGACAGAGCTGGCAGGTGGCGAGCCAGGATTCGAACACAGCCCATTCTCTTAGGGATGACCTCACCGTGCTCCCGGCAGGCAGCCCGGAGCCCCTGTAGTCTTGCTCTCAGGGGAATTCAAGGCCCTGAAAACATTAGCATCTGACAGCAACAGTTCCAGGTGGAACCCTGATTGCTAGCACAGTCGGAGCCTGGCCCTGGCCACACACTTTCCTGATGGATGTCTGCACTCAGAAAAAGGCCAGAGCCACTGTTTGCTGAGCAGATAGACAGCTGCTATTGGACTCCTGAGCGACATACCCAATCACGACCTCCTCAGTAAGTATTTGGGAAGTTTATGCCCTATAAGATGCCTGCTGAGGGCACATTTGGAGTTTGGCTGGAGGCTCAGAGTCCAGATGTGGCCCTGGGGGCACAGCAGGCAGGCAGGCAGGCTAGGATGGGGGGGGGGCGGGTCTGCCTAGAGCCTGAGGCTTCCGGGGAGGTGGTGGCTGGCACAGCACGGGCGTGAGCGTGGGCATGAGCAGGGAGAGCCATGTCTGCCCAACCAAGTCCCCAGCCCCGCCAGCGGGGAGCCTGCCCACTTGAGCAGGGGAGGGAAGGGCTGTCCCAAGGCCCTTCCTCAGGACCTCCAGGCAGGTCTGGCAAGAGAGGGGCCCTCCTGCACACCCCAGGAAGTGGCCTGGTTCTCCTCTAGGCCAACCCAAGTCCATTTCCCAGGCTTGGTGCTAGCCTGAGCCTTTGCACAGAGAATCTTAACCACCACCCCACCCCCAAGCAGGAGGCTCTCATCCTATAGCAAGAGCCTCCCGGGCCCTCCCAGCAGCCCCTAGAAGGAGGGAGCAGGCCAGGGGCGACGGTGCCTATTTTCCAGCTGAGGTGTCCTGAGTCCAGAAGGGAAAGTAGCCCACCCAAGGTCCTTCCACACCCATCTGGAAAGCCCTCCCAGTACCTCTGGTCCTCTTAGACCTCGTCATCCTCCTCCCATCTGGCACTGAGGGCCCAGGGCTTCTCCTTTCACAACAAGGCAGGCCTGTGCGTTGGGGTGAGTGACGGGATGAATGAACACACTAGTGCACCCTTCCCTGGGGGGCTGGCTTGCTGCGTGGACGGGGTCTGTGTCAACACCACAGATCTTTCAGAATGGCTTCTCCATCCCTCCCCTGTGGCTTGTTCTCAACTCTTCTCTCCTTCACGGCAGAGATCAGGCTCATCCTGGCTGGGAATCGTTGAGTTGTCAAAATGCTGTGTGACCTTGAACAAGTTACTTCCCTCTCTGTGCAGTTCCCTTGTGGGAAATTAGGATAGCAACGGTGCCAGCGTCAAAGCTGTGCTGCAGGGCTGCACCTGGTGGTGCCTGTAAAGCGGTTAGTAAGTGAGCAGAGCCCAGCACAGCACTCAGGACAGCGCCTGGCGCTTAGTAGGTGCTCAGGGCAGTCGAGTCCTGGTTTCCTCCTCTGCCTACCTCCTTCTCTATGCTCGCCACACCAAAGGATCCCCAAACCGCAATCCCTTATCCCACGTGACTCTGCAGCCCCCCCACCCCCTGCCAGCGCGTTTCAGCCACTTTTCTGCTCTGCTCCACCCCCACCCCTTTGCTCTTAGAGTTATTGGTTTAATGTGCACAATACAATTAAGGTAAAATGAGTTTGCTATCAAACCCCCAACAACTTCCCTCTCCCCACCCCACCCCAGCGTCACCAGGCCCCATTTACTCCCTCCCTCGGGGACCGTGGAGTTTAATTTCAGGACATAATTCCCTGAATAACTCTCCTCTCCCGGAGCTTCACACATACCCCAGAGAACCCTCGGAAGCCAAGATGGGGTTTGGTTGGACGGGAAGCCTCGGGAATCGGGTCAGAGCCCAGTGAGAACAGGATTATGCAGTCACGAAATTTCCACTGCGTCGCCTGCTGTCCTGAGGGAGCAGGCAGCGAGCAGGGAAGGAGGAACAGCCAACCTACAGGCATCGTCAGGAGCCCTGCAGCGCAAGGCGAGGAGCTGGAGCAGCTGCACGCGGGCCCCCATCCCCGCAGGCGGAGCGCTGGTCCGTGGGTCGAGCAGCCTTCTCTGGCACTGGATGAGGACCTGAGGCAGAAAGTGGCCCATCTCGGGGTGTGCGTGAGGGGGACACTGCCAGCACAGGTGAGCCTGAGTTCACCCAGAGCCACCCACCGCTGTGGCTGAAGCCAGAAGTGCACAGGGAAGGCGCGGTGCCGGGCACAGAGAAATCGGCTACCCTAAGTGACAACCTCCTGCTTAGGTTTCAGTGGCTTCCTTTGGTTGGAGACCCCGCAGGGCTGGAGATCGCAGGCTTCCTCAGTTGGAGCCATCCTGAACTTGTTCATCCCACAAAAATTTCTCTGAGCACTGAGTGCGGGGCTATGCCAGGCCCTGGAGGCTGGAGATCGACAGACCTTTCCCTCAAGGACTCCCCAGCCTAGGGGAGGGACAGAGCTACACCTAAGTGGAGCCACAGAGATCTGGGCAAGTGGGAGCATGGAGGTGGGAGTTAGCTTGGGAGAGTCAGGGAAGGCTTCATTGGGGAGCTGCTGTTTCAGCTGGGCCTTGAAGGATGAGTAGGAGTTCCCCAAGCTGAGAAGAGAAGGATTGTCCAGGTCTATGGTCTGCCCACAGCATCCCCCATCAGCAATCAGCAGACTCCTTTCCAAAATCCTCATCAACCTGAACTCCTGCTCAGCTCCATCTGCTCCCCTACCTGGCCTGGGCTAGGAACTCTGAGATCCTGCACCTGGGGCGGCTGCCTGCCACCTGCACCTCTGAGGTCTGGACCTCACCTCCCAGGCCTCCCTGATGCCCCCTTGTGTCTCACTAGGTCTCCAAGGCCGCCAGCCCCAAGAACCCAACCTGGAGCCATAAAGCCAGAGCCCTGGGGTGTACACACCTGGATTTGGATCCTGGCATCCCAGTTGCATGGTCTGGGGCAAATCGCCACTGTCTCTGAGCCTCATTTCCATGGGCTGCAAGGCGAGCATTACATGAGCTAACTAAGATGCACGAGCACCTTCCCAAAGACTGGCACAGGAGGGTGGGCTACGCAGCAGCTATTTCTGTCAAGTGGATTATGATTTGCACCGAGACATTTGGGAGGGGCAGCTGTCCAGCTCTTAGACCCTGAGTTGTGGAATCTACCCAGCCCACCAGCGGACCTGCCAGTACTGCTGGGGTGCTGGGCTGGAACCCAGTGCCGATACTGGGAGGCAACACTGGCTCCCCAGGGCTGGGTTTCCTACAGTTGGCAATTTCTCCTTCAAGCATCTCCAAACTCTCTCTGCATTAGCATGAGAATAGGGCGCCGGCTGCGAGAGGGTCCAAAGGTATTTGTATTCCAAAGAGCTTCCTCTGCTCCCTCAAAGCCTTTGCTGCCAGAACAGGGAGGCTGGGCTGGGATCCGGAGGCCGCTTCCAGGCGGTGGGCGGCAGGAGAGCGGTGCCCCCGGGGCCTGTGCTCCTAGTCCTCCACCCAAGGGCTCTCGGAGGGGGCGCCCCCCACAAATCCAGCCCGAGATATTCTTACCTTCCTGCTGCCCTCCACCCCTGTGGTGTGCCCCAGTTGGGGGGTGGGGGAACGGCTCCTTCATCTGAAAACGCACATTCCGTATAATAAGTGCTTTGATTTGTTTTTCTGCTGCAACCTTTTATTTGTTTGGCATTTTAAATCCTCTACCATTAAAAGGAGGACTTTGAGGTTTGTATGCTTACCGCATGGGAGCCTGGAATTTTAAAAGGTTGAGAAACGCTGCCCAAGGGGACTAACAGTAATAGCCCATAGTAGCTGCCAGCGGTGAGCGCTGGCCCCCGCCAGGCATCCCGCTAAGCGCTTCACGTGCGCTATCTTTCTGGAAGCCTCACCTCGACCCCAGACGCTGCTAAACTCCCCATTTCACAGACGAGGCAACGAGGGCTTAGAAGAGTAAAGTAACCTGCCCACGGCTGTAGAACGGAGCACCCGCCACACGTCCTCACGCCTTGGGAAGGAGCAGCACTCTGGGGAAGTCGGGCGCCAGGAGGGGCGCGGGGAGTCTGCGCACAACTCGCCCTCAGGCCCTCTCCAGTCCTGTTCTAGCGCTGCCCTGCCAGGGAGGCCCGCTCTCCCTGCAGGCCTGGGACCCCGGGCCCTCAGGCGGCTTCCCCTGCTGGGCCCAGCGCTGTGACATTTCACCCCTGCTCTGTGCACAGCACCCTGTGCCAGCCACAGGAAAGAACCGGAATCCTGGGCCTTTTCCGCAAGAATGATCTTTGCTGGTCAGCACAGCTTTCTGCCACCCCTTCTCCCTCTTGCCCAGACACAATCAGCACTCCTCTCCCCTCCCCCTCCCCTGCCCACTGAGCACCAAGAACACACCGAGTGCTTCAGCCGCTCAGCAGTGGGTGGAAGAAAGTCGCCAAGCCCCGCCAAGGCCTGTGGGGAGGAGGACCGATGACCCACCCCTTGGCTCCCTCTGGAGAATCTGTCCTTTGCTTCCCATTCCATCAGTATTTTCAGGATTCATACCAAGCAGAAGCCCAACTTCCTTGTCCAAACCGTCCCAGTTTGCCAGGTGGAATCCCAGTGTGGTGTGAGACATTCCGACCAGCCCTCCCATACTGGGTAGGGCGCTGGGTGTGACCCAACCCTGAAGCACTGATGAGACTGCAGGCACCGCAGCAGAGAGACCAGAGGTGATCCTGTGATCCATGCATCTCGCAGGCCATGGCTGCTGGGCCCACTGCAGACCTGGGCACAAGGCTGGAGGTGGGGCTGGGGGCAGGCTGGGGTGGGGGTGAGGACTCAAGGGGAGGGCTGACCTCCCAGGGGCTTTTCATGGACACCTCCTTATCCTCTCCCTCTGCCTGGAAGGATAATTGAGTCTTCCTCCCTGCAGGGGGGGGGGGCACTGGAAAGAAGATGATGAGTGCTCTCTCTAGGCCTAGGAGGGTCAGAGCGCAGCCCAGGCACCGCACGTCCCTAGGCTGGGTCTGGAAGTCTCCCATTGGTGTGCCCCAGGGCTGAGGAGGAAAGTCCGGAAACCCAGGCTATCCTGATGGTCCAGCGCACAAGCCCTGTTGCCCTGGGCCTGGGCTCGGGGTTCAGAATCCGCCATGCAGGAGCCTGGGGGTGCGGGTATGTGCCCACCAGTCGCTCTTCTAATTAAATGGAGCACAGGATGGGACCAAGGTGCTCTGAGAGCTCAGAGGAGGGAGCCACAGACACCCTCTTGTTATTCCCGTATCGTTCCCAGGAAGGAGGAGGAGGAGGGTGAAGTCGATGCCTTTCGCTGCAGCTGTCTCTGTGCAAGAGGCACTGTGCTAAGCCTGGGTCTGTGTTGTTCCGTCTGGCGACAGCCTTACCACGACCCTTTGGAGGCAGATTCTTATCGCTCCCTCGTTTTTTCCAGAGGCACGATCTGAAACTTGGAGAAGTGAAACAACTTGCCCCAGTGCCCCAGCAAGACAGGAAGGCTCCCGGGGCAGTGGCCTGTGGGATGCGGGCGTGGCGGGAAAGCCACAGCAGAGGGGAGAGGGAGGCCAAGGAGAGGCAGGTGCTGAGAGCAGGGCAGCCAGACAGGGTGAGGCTGCCGCTCGGGGTGTGGCAGCAGGTCCTGTGGTGACAGGGAACGTTTCAGAGGACAGAAGTCACAGGAACAGGCCTGAGGAAGAGCGCGACAGGGTGGGGAGAAGGGGCCGGCACGCAGCAAGTGCCAGAGCGTGCTCTGGCCCCAGGCCCCGAAGCCCGCGTGTCCGGCTGTGATGCAGCAGGAGAGGGGCCGGAACCAGCAGGGAGGACTCTAGCCCACACCCGCCTTCAGCTGCGCCCGTGACCTCGCGCAGCAGGCTGCCCTGACACCAGGCAGTGCGGTGGGAACCTCTCCCAGCCTCACTCTCCTCATCTGTAAAATGGGCACGATGACACCTCATGGGCCGGAGAGGACTACGCGATGTGTGCTTGTGTCAGAGCAGGCCTGCTGTGGGTTGCCACGTGTTCCTCCAGCCAAAGGAGAGCCTGCATGCACTCCCTGCCACTTGCACGAGCTCTGGAATCCTGGGGACGAGCACGTTTAAGGGGAGGGTTTCAGGCTAACTCCAACTTTCAGGTAGCAACCACCTTGCACAGAGCAGCTGCTCAATTACCCTCAATCTTCCTGACGGTGCGGAGCCAGCCGGCCATTGCAGGGCCACACCAAGTCCCCAGGCCACATCCATGGATCACACCCTACCTCCAGCCCGGCCACTCCAATTCCCTGATGACTGCGAAGAGTGTGGATAGCTCAGGACACCTTGTCCCTCATGCCCAAAACAGCCTCCTCCAGCCGGTGGGTCAGACCTCTAGTCTGGAAGAGAAAATATTTTAGGCCACAGAGACCTGGTTTGGAATTCCACCATTAGCATTTGGCTGTGGGCCCGGAAGGCCCTTCTCAACCTGCCAATCTCCTCTGGGCGCCCTTATTAGTCATGAACACCTGCCTCTAGCAGTGGTTTCATTAGGTCCCTTGTCCCCAGCACACCTCTGGTGGGGAGCAGGTTCGGATGGGGGCTGCAAGGCAGAGGGCGTAGCTCTCACGGGGCAGGAGAGGAAGCCGGGAGCACTGAGTGCTGACAACCCACTGGGTTGGGCCTTCCTCTCAAAAGCCAAACTCGAGAGCCCTTCCAAAGCGGTAGCTCGGGTGGAAACCATCTCATTGCAGGAGACTGGGAGGAAGTCCCCCAGCTCCACGACAAAACACACACGGGCACGTGCAGGCACACGCACAATCAGGCAGGGACGCCTCCTGGCTACTTCTGGGCTGGGCGAGATCCCAAGCGCATCAGAAAAGGGCGAGAACAGGAAGCTGAGGCCTCCCTCAGCTACGAACTCACTTTCTCTTTCAGGGCATTTTCTGACTGCAGGTGACCAGCACGTGTCCACCGTGGCCTTGTCCCAGAGCTGATGAAAGTACCGAGCAGGACTGAGCCCTGAGAGCTGCAACTCGAAACTGGAGGGCCGGGCTGTGGCTGGGGCCCCAGGGAGTCTTCTCACCACTGCCTCACACTGCCAGGAGGGCGCTGGGAGCGGCTGGCAGGGGTGTGCTGGAAGGCTGCCCCTCTGCAGGGAGGTGGCCCAGGCAGGGGGACGGCAGTGGAGGAGCGGAGGGAAATATGGGCTGTTTGATTTTCTCCAAAGCACTTTGGTTTCAGGCAGATGCTGCCACAAGGTGTCACTAAAGGCCCAGAGAGGTTGGCTGACTTGCCCAAGGCCACACAGACCTTCAGATGCCCAGGCCTATACCCTGTGATCTGCTGTGCATTTGAAGTTGGGTGGAGGAGCTATGGGGCACACTCGAGAAGACCTGAATGACCTTGCTCAGTGGCAACATTGGAAGGAAACTTCCCAGGCTCAGGCCTCCAAGGGGGAAGGATGGGTCAGACCCCATCAGGGGAATGGAAGAGAGCTCAGTGGGGACAGTGGGGGCAAGCCCGGGCTCTCGGACACTGCATGGGGCTGACATTGCTGGGAGAGCAGTGACTTCCCCCAGCTCCACGCCACCCCAATTCTCCCCCAGCAGTCGCTACCCACACGCATCTGCACACCTTCCTCCAAGCCCAGAGGGAGCCACTCCATGAGCCAGTCCGATGAAGAGGCCAGGTCCTCTCTGCTGGGGTTTTGAGGCTGGCCACACTTAAACTCCTTTTCTTGAAAAGCAAGAAAAGGTCTTGGCAGGCTCAGGACCCACTGACACCCCCCACCCCAGGGAGGGGCTCTCTGCATTGGTCTCTTGCCCTCCCTTCTGCCTGGCCTTGTGCTGAAAGCTCATCCCCTCTGCTGGGCTCCAGGGCCCAAGGCACCCGGCACAGTGGAGACAGTGGTTAGCCTTGCCGAGTGACTGTTCAAGGGAGGCCTCTCTGGAGTGGCTGGTTTCCTTCCCGCCTCAGCTGGCCCCACGTCCAGGGCGCTGAGAGCTGTGCTTGCTGGGATGACACCCCCTGCAGCAGAGACGGCTGGTGGTTGTCCCAGGCCTGTCCACACCCCTTTCTCCCCAGCCACCGTCCAGTGAGTGGTCTAGAGACGCCCACGTGACCCACTCTAGCCAGAGGATGGCAGTGAAGCCACTGGGTGGGGCTTCAGGGTAATCTTTCTACAAGGGACAGAACTGGCATCCACTTCAGCCTTTCCATCTTCCTCCTGCCAGGAGCTAGGACACGGTCTGGAGTTGCTGCAGCCACCTTGCGATTACGTGTCAAGCATAAAGACAAAGACTTTCGCACTAAGGATGGTGGAAGGAACAGTGGGATGAGCCTGGAGCCTCGATAGCCTGGTGGCCCAGACTGCGTTCCCTGAGTGTCTTGTGTGGAACAATCGCACACACACTCATCAGGACCGTGGTGCTGGGTTTTCTCATAGTCATTGCCATACGCACCCTTGTTACACCCCTCCTGCAATTAGAAATGCTGAGCCCAGGTGGGAAGGGCTCTCTCCCCCTGACCTTGGCATTGGCAGAGAAGTCAGGACCCTGACCTTGCAGTGCACTGAGTCCAGGACCCCCCAGAGCAGGAAAAGAGGCTGACTGTCCAGTGAGCAGTGATTTCTCTAACAGGCTGAACTCAGGGACCATGTAGCCTCCTCCCGCTCTGCAAGTGCCCGTACTTTCTTACCGCTACCCTCTCCCAGCCCCCCAACCTCCCGACTAGTTCCCATTCATCCTCCAAGGCTCAGCCCGTGTCACCTCTATCAAGAAGTCACTGTCAGGCCGGGTGTGGTGGCTCACGCCTGTAATCCTAGCACTTTGGGAGGCCAAGACGGGCGGATCGCTAGAGGTTTGAAACCAGCCTGAGCGAGACCCCGTCTCTACTATAAATAGAAAGAAATTAATTGGCCAACTAATATATATAGAAAAAATTAGCCGGGCATGGTGGCGCATGCCTGTAGTCCCAGCTACTTGGGAGGCTGAGGCAGCAGGATTGCTTGAGCCCAGGAGTTTGAGGTTGCTGTGAGCTAGGCTGATGCCACGGCACTCACTCTAGCCTGGGCAATAAAGTGAGACTCTGTCTCAAAAAAAAAAAAGAAGTCACTGTCACCCCTTCACTCTACACTGAGGTGGGTGAATCATTTTCCCTTGTGCCCCGCGACACCCTGTGCCCCTTGTAGCACTGCGTTTGTCACCAGAGACATGATGCAGCACGCGCATGTGCGTCTGCCTCACCAGATCATGTCTTCTTACCTTGATGGGCTCAGCACCTAGAGCAGCTGTCCCAGTCATTCAGTGAGTCAGTGCCACTTGCTCATTCATTTGTTCTAGGGTTTATCCTGGTGCAGGTGGAGCAGCTGTGCTGTGTCGAGCTGTCGCATGGCCCAGAGAACCCTTGCGTAGTGGGTCCTCAGGAACAGTCCCAGAAGGCCGGCCTCAGGGATGGGCACTCCCAGCCACAGCCTGTCTCCTTGCAGCTTCCAGAGCAGGGAGGGGATGCAAGCTTGAAGCCAGAATAGCGAAGTAGGTTCTTGTTGTTGGCATTCCGCCTCCGCCTCTCACCCTGCCCTGCCCCGCCATTCGGTGAGGAAGGACAGCCAAGCCCACACGTCCAGGTGGGTGTGGTGCGAGTCCCCACGCTGCCTAGGCTGTGGAGCTTGAGGGTGGTCCTGGGGGTATCGTGCAGGGCCTACAATTGTAGTCCCCGCCTTCAGGATTCAGATTTGGGAGCTGGGGATTAAGGAGGGGACGGGGCAGAGAACATCCCCTCTTGTTGCCATCTCGTCCTGAAGGCTTGCTGGAAAGGGAAGCGCCCAAGACACTCAGCCCCTCCCTCCTCTGGCCCAAGAAACCTTGCCCCTGTGCCCGCCTGCTCCCCTTCTCTTCCTTCATAAGCATTACTGGCCAGCGGTCAGGCGCTTGGCATTTCAAAACTCGAGCTGCCGGGCTCTTACTGTGGTGGTCCCAGGGCACCCTGCTTTCCCGCTGACTCCGGACTGTCTGAAGCCTTGGGCAGCCCCTCCAGCCTCATGTGCCAACCTCTCAGGGCCTTCCCAACCCACGTCTCTCTGGCATTTTAGAAGAGCTCAGGCCCTGCATCCGATAGAGTCTTTGTCAGTGCAGGCTGCTATGACAAAAATACCAGAGACTGGGTGGCGCAAACAACACACGTTTATTTCTCCCAGTTCTGGAGACTGGGAAGTCCAAGATCAAAGCACTGGCAGATGCAGTGTCTGGTGAGGACCTGCTTCCTCGTTCAATGACACAATCAGTCATTTCACTTGTCCTCACATGGTGGAAGGGGCAAGAGAGCTCTCTGGGCCCTCTTTTGTGTCAGCATTAATCCTCTTCACGAGGGCTCCATTCTCGTGACCCCATCACCTCCCAGATGCCCCACCTCCTAATGTCAGCACATTGGTGTTAGCATAGCAACATGTGAATTTTGTAGGAGCCACAGAACTTCCGGTCTATAGCAGGCAGGGAGTGCTGGCTCCTATCCTCGCCCTCTCAGGCTCTAATGGAGGGAGAGGCAGGCATCAGGGTAGCCAGGACAACGTCAGGAGACCTACTGTGTTCCAGGCACAGAGTGGGTATGCTACCGAGTTGCCACACACAGTGAGTAACAAAGTAAGTTATAACAAGTACGTGAGGTCAGCTACACCACCCAGCAACCCTGCCTAGGAGGAAATGTTATTATCTTTTTAAAGATGAGGAAATTAATCAGAACTGACATGAGAAGAAATAGAAAACAGGAATGCTTCTAAACTCCCACAGAAATTGAATTTATAATCGAAACTCTTTTCACAGAGAAAACTCAAGGTCCAGATGATTTTCCTGGTGAATTCTACCTAATATTTAAGAAAAAACATACTTCATTACACACACTTTTCCAGTTAATAGAAAAAGAAGGAATCCTTTCTCAGTCACCTCATGAGGCCAGCACCTCTCGGAAATCTGTGCGGAGGGGCCTTGTGACCTGGCGCCGCCCTGGGGGTGGGTGGCAGCGGGACTTGGACGGAGGCGGCGTGCGCACAGTCCTTGGCATGGCATCCGACAGGTTCTCAGTGTAGGGCAGCTGCTTCCACGTGGCCGCGCCAGCCCAGGCCCAGGCCTGCGTCCCATGTGCACACACCGAGTCCAGCAGGCCTCCCCCAGACGGAGGAGGGAAGAGAGCTCCTGTCCTGGGACAGCCACTTAGCACACTTGACCTCATGCAACCCTCACAAAAAGTCTCCAAGGTAGGTGTAAGAATCCCGTTTTACACACAGGAAAACTGAGGTTTAGAGAGTTTACAACTGACTTTGTAAAAGTCAAAGTTGGGCCTGCCTGAAGATAGTTTACTAACTATCCAAGCCGGGGCAGTGGAGTTCTTGGACCTTGGGCGTCGGCTGTCTCTGGCCTTAAGGGTCCTGTCTGTAAAATGGGCGGAGGAGCTGCTCTCTAGGTTAATGAAGGACAAATGAAGCACATTGAGTTTCCCAACAAAAACTGCCTGTCTGTCCAGAAAGTTCCCATGAATCAGCCTTCCACTGCAGGCCACCCTCTGCCCCAGCCCTCACGAGGCTCATGGCAGGAGACGGGTCACCCATCTGCTGTCTACAATGTTGTTACTGCACAGATACTTCCTCATTGTAATAAAAATGTAACCCATTCTGAGCTACATTGAATAATAGGGGACATGTCCCCTGTCCACCCCTGTAATCCACTCCCCAGCCAGAGAGGGAACTCCGTCCCGACGGCGGGGTGCACTCCTGCCAGGCCCGCTCTGCGCACTTGCCTCACCACACAGCCGTTTCAAGGCGGTTTTTACACGTCTGTGCTCATCCTCTACGTGTTGTTCTGCAACTGCTTTTTTCACTTCACAATCCCACGTGCTATTTATATCTTCTCCACTTCCCCGTGGGACTTGAGGTTTACCAGAGCTGCAGAAAGGACGTGGGCCTGGAGGCACGCTGACCTGGATTGAAATCCCGGTTCTGCCACCACATCTGGGTGACCCAGTCCCTGAACTCTCCCAGCCCAGTCTCCGCATCTGTGAAATGACATCACAGCAGCAGCTAGCTCGTGCTCAGGGGGGGACGCCGCCAAGAAACAACTCACGGGCCTAATAGTTTCAGAACGGCAGCTTCCCTGGGGCCTCGTGCACAGGGATTTAAGAGCCTGGAGGCCGGGCAGGGCCAGATGGTCTCTAGAGCTGATCCCAGGGCCCTGAGTCCTCCCTCAGCCAAGACGGAGACACAGGAGGGGAGATAGCGCTGCTGGGAGCGCGGAAGCGCCCGGGCGCCCAGCTCCTGCGCTGTGAGATGAGACGCGCTGTGACGGCTTTGGCACCAGCCACCCCAGAGCAGGGAGGAAGCAGCCGCTCGGAATAAATGTCTGCCGATGTCCATGGAGCGAGTCCCCGAGCCATCCCTTCTCTTCTGAAGCCCGATGGAAGCTGCTTCTCCCTATTCTGAAAATGGGGAAACTGAAGGCAGGAAAAGCCACAGCCTCTAGACATCATCCAGCCCAGCTCCCTCATTTGACAGATGAGGAAACAGACCCTGAAGGCAGGGAAGCAAGACATGGGGCCAGTCTGGTATAAAGTTGGTAGAGAAACGCCCATTGCGGTCAGGCCAGACGCTTTACATCATTCTCACCTGCCCAGCTATTGTCGTCCTAGGCAGCGTCCTCAAGGGAGCACCACCAACGGCAGCCACAGCTAGAACCCTGGCAAGTGAGTCTCACGCGGCAGCTCCCCACTCCATCCTCCCGCCAGTCACTCCCCACCCTGCCTTACCACCTGGCCCGCTCCACCCCCTCCTGTGCCCACCTCGCTGGCACAGGCTGGCACACGTCTGTCCTGCCCTTCAGGGCTCCCGAGCTCCCTGCCTTGACCACGAATCTGTCTTCTCCCCGCGCCACGAGCCCTCTGGGAGAAAGAGTCAAATTCTGATACATCTCTGGGTGCCCACACCCAGCACACACAGGGCCTGGCACAGAAGCAGCAAATGGGAACGTTCCCGGAAAGAAGGGGGGCGTTCCAGAGTCCGTGCTCTGTCCTCTATCCCATAGCTTCTTTTTTTTTTTTTTTTTTTTGAGACAGAGTCTCGCTTTGTTGCCCAGGCTAGAGTGAGTGACGTGGTGTCAGCCTAGCTCACAGCAACCTCAAACTCCTGGGCTCAAGCAATCCTGCTGCCTCAGCCTCCCAAGTAGCTGGGACTATAGGCATGTGCCACCATGCCCGGCTAATTTTTTCTATATATATTAGTTGGCCAATTAATTTCTTTCTATTTATAGTAGAGATGGGGTCTCGCTCTTGCTCAGGCTGGTCTCGAACTCCTGAGCGCAAACAATCCGTCCACCTCGGCCTCCCAGAGAGCTAGGATCACAGGCGTGAGCCACCGCGCCCGGCCTATCCCATAGCTTCTTTGGCAGGACCAAGCTCCAAGATTTTATCCCACAATTGACCTCCTCCCTCCCACCACCTATCACTGCCAGTGCCCCTTCCCTGCTCCCCAGCCTCCCTCTCCCATGGGTGGGTGGTCCCTCTGTGCCTCTCCTGCCACATTGCCCACAGCTCCCGGGCTGCCCTGCCGACCTCAGTCCCACTGGGACCCAGGCCTCAGTGCGGGCTCCCTCCCCAAGATGCTGGCCTTAATCCGGTGAAAGGCTTTGACCACAGGCCACTGGGGGAAGGCCTTGGAGCCCAGCCTTGCCTGGGCCTTCGAAGCAACTGAGAAAGTGGCCAGCTCCTCCGCCAGGGCCATCCTCCTGCTCCGGAGCCTGTGTGGTCCACGCTCCCTCCCAAGCCGGGTAGGGGGCTGGGGAGACTCCTAGTGTTTGTCAGCCAGAGAAGCATGATTGGGGAGCACTGCGTTTCCATGGATACAAGCCATGGGAGCTGCTGGGAGATGGGGCCATGGTGTACACAGACACAGATCCACACAGACCTGCAAGAAAAATAGCAACAGATTTGCTGAGTCATGGGCCCCACATATTTATAGTCTCTGGCAAAGGCAGACCTGCCTATCAGAGGCTAATAATACTGCAGCAGCATGTTAATTGCAAAGACAGAGTCTTCAAGCACCCATTCAGACGCCCAAGACGCTGCCTGAATAGAGCGGGGCGCTCACGATGAGAGCTGGGACGCGAGAGGCTGCGTGTGTGGTTAGCTGCGCGTGTGCGTGCAGGTATGTGGGTCCAGCTCTGGCCGGTCAGGGAAGCTAAGGATCACCTCCACCAGACCGAAACCAGCCCACGGCAGTGCCACGAAGCACTCATCAGCTAAGGACGCCCGGGATTCGACCCACTCCACAGATGGGCAGGGTGTGGGCAGGCCGACAGGAGAGGCCATGTCCCAGGGCCGAGGGAGGTGCACAGGGCTGGCTGCAGCCGAGAGAGACCTGCACCCCATAGCCTGGGGAGGTCAGCACCAGTGGGCCTCCTGCCACACTGAGACCCCATGGGGCCTCGGTTCCAGGGACGCAGTCAAGGGCAGTAGGCGCCAAGAGCATGGGTGTCATCCTGAATAAACACCCAAGGGCCAAACTCAGCCCTGGAGGAGAGTCTTTGCACCTTTTGCCTCTGGGATCCCGGAGAGTCACCTGGCTCTGAGTTAGGCGAGTGAAGTTCCCTCTCCTGCGACTTCCACACAGATGTGGTGGTCCTGCCCCTGGAGCAGCACCCGACAGTGGCATTAGTTATGTTCCTGTCCATTGCCTCTGCCACTCGGGGGGCCCCACATGTTCCCAGCGCCTGGGAGAACAGGCCCTCAGTGAAGGCTGTGGATGAGAAACCAAATTCCTCAAGTTCTTTGAAGGCAGTTCTCAGTCCCCCGAGTCTTTTGAACCCCAAGCCGAATAGTCCCCTAGCTTGGGTTCAAGGCTCGTCCCTGGCTCTCTTGCTCTCTGGGCATGCTCCTTCTTACACTGCACCCCAAGCCCCACTGACGCAGATGGGCCCCAGAGGGATCCCGGCCTCTTTGCTGCCCTAGCCTGCCTGCAGCCTCCTGTACACACGCCAGCCTTCGAGGAGGGCAAGGGTCGCGGAGTCTGGCCTCCCCTTTGTGGCAGCTGGAGCACAGCCTCCTGGCCTCGACCCCCAGCTCAGTCCTCGAGAACAGAGCCATACTCTCTGCCTTCAGGGTTTGGACCGCAGAGGGGTGGTGGCCTTCAGGTACCCACAGAGCAGCAGCAAAGGCTCCACAGGGAGCGATGATCAGGCTTTCTGCATGAGCTGAGCCTCAGTTTCTCCCAATCCTACCCCCAAAATAGCTCAGTCACTTGAGACCAAGTTCACAGCATTCTGAAGAAGGGAGGCAGGACAGGAGGGAGGAGGGGAGAGAAGAGAGGGACATCCTTTCAGTTCTCACTTCTCTTCAAGAGAAGGTTGACTCAAGAGCTATTATTAATAGTAAATTAAATAGTGCAGTTATTCTGAATAATAAAGAGCTCTTCTGTTCCAAGTTTCCACCGTCCTCTCTCCAGGGAAATACCTGCTATGGCCTGAGGAGTGGCATCCAGTGATTGGCATTTGTAGGACAAAGCTGATGTGCCTGCCATGCCTAGTCACAGACTGCCAAGTCCCCCGGAACCACTCCTCTGCCCCAGCGTCATGATGTGGGGGGAGACAAGAGACTTTGGGTGGCCCAGACGCCCTTCATCATGGCACTAGAGAGCCCAGTCTTCGTTCTGCTGAGGGCGGGGCCGTGGCGATCACATCCTGCGGGCAGAGAGTGGTCCTCCCACTTGTTAGGTGTGTGACCTTGGGCAAGACCTTGAAACATTCAGTTCCTTCATCCATAAAATGCCGATGATCACAGTGTCTCCCTCGTGAGTTTGTCAGAAGGATTAAAGTTAACGTGTGTAATATTGTTATCACACACATAAAGTGAACAGATATAAAGGCGTTTAACCGTGCCTGGCACTTAGTAAGCGCAACGTGAGGTCTGTCAAACAGATGAGAGACTGCCAGGGTGTGTCGGGCAAGCCTAAGATCCAAGACTCCAAGCACGAGGTCCTTGTAAGTGAAACTATCCCTCACAGCAGGTGGCTCCTTACACCCCTGCTGGTGGCCCAATTCAGCAATTTAGTGTCCTGCCCTTCTCTGGGTCTTAGTTTCTCAGACCATGGATGGGGGATAAAGCTGGGTGAGGTGACAGCTGTGACCCAGCCTGCTCTGACCTGTAACTTATAACAACAGCTCATGCTCACTGAGCTCCCACTATGTGCCAAGCACTGTGCTAAGTGCTTTATACTCAGTTATTTCATGTAATCCTCACAAGAGCTCTATAGGTGGGCACTTTGTTCCATAGATGAAGACATTAAGGCTCAGAGAGGTTAAGTAACTTGCCCAAGATCACACAGTAAGAGGTGGAGCTAGAATTTCAACCCAGGTCTGCCAGACTCCACAGCCTGACCTTGAGCCCATGTCACTTGACCTGTCATCACATTTGTTTCCAGGAATGTATCGTGTAACTCAGCATTGCTTGGCATAGGGGTAGGGCACGCAAAAGAGGGGACATGTCTGGGCTGTGTTCTCACCCCACCTCAGGCTTCGTGGCCAAGCAGCCTTCCATTTGACACAGGTTGAATATCCCTTATCCGAAATGCTTGGACCAGAAGTATTTCAGAATTTGGATTTTCTCAGATTTTGGAACATTTGCAAATACTCACTGATTTGAGCATCACAAATCTGAAAATCTGAAACCCAAAATGCACCAATGAGCTTTTCCTTTGAGCATCATGTCCATTCTCAAAAGCTTTCAAATTTGGGAACATTTCAGATTTTGGATTTTCGAATTTGGGATGCTTCACCTGTATCAACTTGTCGGAGGAGGTGAGAACTCTAGCTGGCTGCCTAGGGTTAGGGGAATGCAGGGTCGAAAATGAGTCCTCCAGAGAACCGGGAGAGGAGACCGGGGGACAGGGAAGGTGGAGCACAGTGGAGAGGCAGAGCTAGTGCGGAGCAGGCGCCAGCATCTGGGCCGTGCAGGAACCCAGAGGGACACAGCCCATCAGAGGCCCTCCCGCTCACTCCCTCCCATCTATCCCGAGTCATCTGGTCCCTCCTGGGCCCACTTGGCTTCCCCCTCCTGCGTATCCAATGGCAGCAGCTTTTGGAGGGAACACTCTCCCCTGGGGCCCAATGCGGTGCTGAGTCGTTGTTTAGGAGGAGGAAACAAGGCCAACTGCATTTTCTAAAGAGTCTCCAGGGAGCTGCAGCCGCCAGTGAGGCTGGAGATTTAGGCCTCTCAACAGCCACCTCTGGGACAGCGAGCCCTGCAGGCCGCAGGCAGGGTGGGGCATTCAAGCAGGGGGTGTTCTCAAGTGTGAACAAAATGTTTGACCCCGGGCAGGTGGAGCACCCTTTGTCCCGAGCAGATTGGGCTGGAACAGGGGAGAGCAGGGATCAGGCTGCCCTCAGGCGCCTGGGGCTCCTGGAGATACACGTGAACTCAGAGCTCCGCTCCCCTGGGTAGCAGCAAGATGGCAGTAAGCTTAGGGGCTGTGGAGCTGGAAGGGGCACTCATGAGTCCTGCCTGGGGAGGAAGAAGGGAAGGACATTCCAGACAAGGGGCAGCAAGCAAGAGGCCCAGAGGCACGGGAGACACAAATCTGCCCCCTACAGGAGCTCTGTGTGGTCCAAGGCAAGAAGGTTTGGTTGCGGAGGGGTGTGGATCCAGGCCGGCCTGGGCAGTGCACCCAGAGCTGGGGTTCCCTGCTGATGGCAGTGAGGAGCATCAGAAGGGAGCCGTCTTCTCTAACTGCCCTCTAGAGAGATTGCTCTGGGACCAGCTGCCCCCGCCGGCTCTCCAGACCCCCGGTTCAAGCCCTTAGCCACCTCCTCGCCCCTGTCTGAGACTCCATTCTGGGTAGAAGGTGGCGGGCCCAGTGGGACTCCCGCACAACAGAGATTCCGCCAGATTTCCCTTGGGCAACAGATCTCCCAGGATGGTCACGTTACATATCAGAAAATCAGTCCATATATTCATCGTGTCCATTATCAGAGAGGGAAAAGTTTTCTTGATAATCTTAACAGACTCGATAAATGCATTTGATAGTGCTAAAGATCCATTCTGCTGAAAACTCTTAATAAAATAAACATAAAACAACATTTCCTTGACATATCTGCAACCAACAATCAACATCACTCTTAGCAATAAAACGCTAGCAAGAGACATTCACACTTAAGTCAGGGAAGGACAAGAAATCCTGCAGTCACCACAACCACTCACACTATGTGGAAGTTCTAGCCAATGCAGTAGTACGTTGAAAGATTTTTTAAGAAAAACACATAACATTTGTGAAGGAGGAGAAACTGCTATCATTATTTGTACACAATATTCTTGTTTATCCAAAAAACTCAAGAGAATCAACTGAAAAACCAATAAGAGAATATGAGAGGTCGGTGAGAGAGCCAGTGTTGAAACAAATACACTAGCAAAATCCAGTTAGAAACCTTAAGAGACAGAAAAGAAAAGAAGTTCCAGAATGAGTGAGGAAGTAGCTCGAGGGTACTCAAAGCTCAAGAACAAGCCTGGAGCATTTCAAGGGTCTCCTGCTGGAACCTAGCCTGGTGGGAGTGGGGGGAAGGTGGGGGCACGAGTGGGAGCTGGAGAAGGCAGGGAAAGGGGGAGGAAGAGGGCATCCTGGAACTCCTTCCCCAGCTGGCCATAGCTGGGCTTGGGCTGGGAGCTGCCCTGTGGGGCAACATGCAGCCCTTTGGGCCTGGTTCCCAGCAGCCCTGGCAGACGGCAGCTCAGGGCAATGGGGCGAGGGCAGTTCCAAATGGTTCTCCGAGCCTGGACTCACGCGGGGCAGTACCTGCCTGCTGGGGCTCCAGGCTGCAGTGGGTACCGGGCCAGTGGCGGCAGAGACCGACAGGGAACTGTCATCCACCACAGGGCACAGACCCCAGCAAGTGAGATTCCAGCTGAAAGGGTGTCATGAACATCTGATGGGCTGATTACAAATTGCTCTTCTGGATTCATTAAAGCAGATTCCCAAGAGAACCTGCCCACAGCAAAGAGGCACCCCAGCCAGCCTCCAAGCTCCGCTCCGTGTCAGGGGCTCACTGCTCAGCTCCCAGCCTCCAGGCTCCCGGCAATGGCCCTGTCTTGCTTGGGGCGGAGCAATTCCCCTGGGCACCCAGCAGGGCTGCAGGCGCACAGGCACTGGCTGCAAAGCTCTCAGGGCGCGTTCTCCAGGTGTGAAGTGCGCAGACTTTTCCTCCATCCGTGGCACGAGCCCGGCCTGAGGTGTGGGTACGGCTCACCGCACGGGGGCGATCCCTGCGGTTTCCAGCACACACCCTCAGAGAAGGCCACACGTTTCAGGGTATCAAACTCTCTTGTCCCCTCCCACTCCACTTTCTCTTTTGTCCTCACTCCCAGGCCCCATCTGCACCAGAACAAACACAAACAAAAACTAGCCTCACTCACTCACCCCCTCACTGCCCAAGCCCCGCCCCACTGCACCTGCCCAGGACGGGACAATTCTTCCAGGCGAAATGCTGCCATTTACAGGAAGGCTGGTGCGAAGCCACGGAGCTTCCGTGATAGAATTTTAGGACAATGTGTGGGGGTATTTTAGTCACTGAATTATCTGAGGGTCAAATGATTCGGTGCCTAAAAGCTGGAAATTAATGAGGGGACGCTTCAAACCTCTCCAACGGGCTGCAGCAGCTGAGTCGGGGAGGAGGGAGGAAGCCAACATGCATCCCCGGGACGTCTCCTGTGATCTACGCCCACAGGGCACAGACATTGGTTACACCTGATGCAAACCCAGTCACTTGGATTCCACAGCCCTCTGTCCTCGCGCCCCGGCCGATGCTGGGAAAGGCCAGCGTTGGCGGGCGAGCCCGGACTCTGAGCCGGTGCTCAGGGCCTTCGCCTGCCAAGCTCAGCCCTGCGTTCCTCGGCTCACTGCCCTGTGCCTAGAATCACCCTACAGAAGCCTCCTGTCTTGGGATCAGAATTGCCCTCCTTCGGGTGCCCTGTGGCCACACAGACGTCCCCGCGAGGGGCCACACTCAGCCGTACGGAGCCATCAGGCTGGACGGTAGCGGCAGAAGGAAAGGGGCACAGGCTTCTGTTGCAGGTCCACCCTGCTTCTCCTGCAAGCTCACCAATTACCTGCAGTGCTCCTCCCCAAGCCCAGAGTCCTGGAGAAGACTCTGGGAGGTGGGTTTGTTTGGCCTAATTCACCAAGTCCCCCTGGCTCTTTGGTCTTGTCACCATGGAAACCTTGTGAGGTCACCAGCACCATTAAAATAAGAGAAAAAAATTCTCTCCCTCCCCTAAGGTGAGCCCCCCCCCTTTGGCTCCCTGGCTTCTGCGGAAGAGTGGGGAGGGCAGGGGGCAGTCTGAGGGGAGAGACCCAGCCCCATCTAGGGCTGGATTAACCCCTTGTGCGTAGGATGCTGTCTGCCTGTCTCCCACCTCCCGCCTCCCGCCTCCCTCAAGCTTCTCGGTGTCCTTGCCTGGGAAGAGAGAATTCTGCTCCTCGTGCACACACTGAAGCTGCTCCTGGAGTAGTGGGGACAGGACGGGGCCCTTCCCAGGACGCGCTACTGAGATCTGGGGAGCTGCGAGGCAGGCAGCAGCGCCCGGAAGAGGGAGCTGGAGTCTGGGCCATGCTCCAGACTCTCTCCCTCTCAGAGCCGAGGCAGGAGCTGCTGGTGCAGGAGTGGCGGGTGCGGGTCCTCCCCATGCCCACGGGTTCTGAGGGTGGCACAGGCCCTTCACACCTTCTTCTTCTATGCTGCCAACAGCCGCGGGACACTTGCCCACACTGCGGGAGCCCAGCCCTGCGTCTGCCCCCTCTGCGGCCAGCAGTGGGGCCTGCAGCCCAGCCCTCATACTCCTCCTCTGCACAGGCTGTCCCGCTCTGCCCCCTCCCTCCCAGGGTCCATAACCTCTCCGCGCAGCCCTCCGGGAATTCCTGTTCCTCTGCCACTTGCAAGACCCTTCCCAGCACCACCCTCTGCTGAATTTCTCCCGCACCATCCCCTCTGGCTAGCAGGTCTCCGCACTGTCCCGGGTCTGGAGCATGCCACTTCCTTTCCTCGAGTTCCTGAGACAGCCTCTGCTCCCTTTGTGTCTACTTCAGGCCTGTGTCACGTCCTCCAGCACTCCACCACTGCCGCCAGCCTCCGCCATGCTGCCTCCGGCCTCCATCAAGCCTCGCCACTGTCACCGCCGCCCCACAGCCAGTGCCATGGCCACCTCCTCCATCTCTACTGCCACCACCTTTCCTGCCGTCAACACTGCACCCACCCTCACCACCACTGATTCCTGCCACCTACCATGAATGCCACCACCACCATCTCCCCCATCAACACTGCACCCACCCTCACCACCACTGATTCCCGCCACCTACCATGAATGCCACCACCACCGTCTCCCCCATCAACACTGCACCCACCCTCACCACCACTGATTCCTGCCACCTACCATGAATGCCACCACCACCGTCTCCCCCATCAACACTGCACCCATCCTCACCACCACTGATTCCCGCCACCTACCATGAATGCCACCACCACCATCTCCCCATCAACACTGCACCCACTGTCTCCACCTCTGTCACCAGCACCATTCTCACCACCATCATCAAATGTCACCACCAACATGGCTGCCACCACTACCACCAACGTAACCACCATCCCACTGTCAATACCGCCACGGCCACCATCTCTACCATTGCCACTGTCCTCACCATCATCGCCACTGTTACCTGTCACTGCCATCACCCTCACCTTCATGAATAGCAGGCTGTCAGGACCACACATCACTTCTTTGCCAGCATGCACTCCTCACTGCGGTCACTGGAGGGGAATGAGGGCTTCCTGCACTGAGTCAATAGAGCATCAATTTCAACCCCTTGGGGGGGCCATGGAAGAACCTACAGGTGTGAGGCAGTGGGATCTCACAGCCCCTTCTTGCCCCCGGGGTTCTGCATCCTTTCAGTGATCTCTCTCATTAGCTGCCATTGTTGCCACCAAACTGGCCTCAGGAGCCATTTCCTTAATGCTTCAAGGCACAGCCAAGACAAAGCTGGAGCATTTATAGCAAGTGTGACAATAACACAAGCTGCTGATAGGAGTATGAACTGGCATGAACTTTCTCAAGAGGAGCATAACAATGCAGCAAAAACCTCTGCAAATTTATCTAATTATTTTTCTGGAAATAATTAGGTAAATTTGCAAAGATGATGTATAGGTGTTATAAGAACAATCATTGGAAAGAGCCTAGATGTATAGAAAAAAAAAAGAGAGAGAGAGATTGTTTAAAGACATTATATGGACAAATATACAGCCGTTAAAACAGAAACTATAGAGTTATCTATTAACACAAAAATATTCTGAGTCTATATTGTTAATGAACAATAGCAGGTTTCATCATCATTTATAAAATAATCCCCTCTTTCCAAAAATATAAATGTGTTCATGAAACGAGATGAAAATATTTTATTTTAACAGTTGGCATCAAAATTCTTAGACAGGAGACTGCCTTAGGGGAAAAAACTTTGGTCAAGTGTTTAGACACAGGACTTGCAAACCACTCAGTGGGAGACAAGGAGAGGGGTTTCTTTTTGCTCCTGGGGAGGATGGCAGAAAGCGGCGAGACCATCACAGGAGAAATGACAGCCAGAGGTCAACGTGGACGTGGACAAGAGACTTTAGGGGGGGGCAGATGTCAGGAAAGCTCCCTGGTGCGGTGGGGCGGGGGAGGCCTTTTAATCCCTCAGACCGACCCCTGCCCGTTCTCCAAGGTCCTATGTGGCTGCTGCACGCACTGTGTCTTCTTCTCCCACAACGAATTTTCAGTCAAGTCTGCTGAATGCTTGGAGTCTCCGAATGAATGGTTTTTCGGTGGGAACTGGAGAAGGGGCCGAGTTTCAGGTCTGAACCATCCCAAAGTGGTTATTTCTGGTAGAGAAAATTAGGGGTGACTTATGTATTTTTAAGTTTTTTTTTAATTTGTGTTTTCTAATTTTTAAAAATAAATATAAAAGAAAATAAGTAAATTTCAGGGATCACAAATTGGGACGACATCACAGAGTGAGAGGGAACTACATACTCGGGGTTACCAACCGTGGCCCATGCCTTCCCGCCGCAGACCCCAAGCTGTCTGCACGTGTGGGCACTGTCTCCTCACCCGATGGCCAGAAGCATCCATCTAGATGTTTCTGCCCCCTGAAGTCTGGTCCAGAAGAGCACCATTCGGGGGAGACACAGGGAAGCCCCGACGTGACACCTAAATGCAGATCTGTCTCCTCACTTTGGCCTCTGATCCAAGGCCATGCATCTGATCCAAGGCCTCCATGGCTAAGGATGGGAGCGACTCCCTCTTTCAGGGGATGTCCTGCCACTCACAGGCATGGATGTTGTCACAGGGTCTTATCTTAAGAAGACCCCACAGCAATTCCAATAATCACATAAAAGAGGCGCACATGTGTCAGCAGGGTGGCCATCTGTTCTGGTACACCACCATCCCCAACATCATTATCATTGTCACCATCACCACCATGACCTTGAGTCTCCTTTTGATCCAAGCATGGACCTCTCTCAAGTTGTACCCACATTCCGGGTTGGCTTGAGGGGAAGCCTGAAGGACACAAAGAAGAGGAAATGGGGGTAGTGCTGTTTTGTTCCCATCTCCCAACACGTCCCAATCTGCACAAAACCCTGTGAAGTTCATTCACTTGGTATTCAATGGAATCACGTCGTTGGTAATGAATTTGTTTTGCATTCAGTTGGCTAACACTGTTAGTTATGAATTTATAATTTGCAGAGGGATAAGGCTTTTTTTATTTCAAGGCGTCAGAGAAGCTGTTGCTTACAAACTTGTAATTTGCCGCTGCAAATCCATCTGTAAATGACACTATTGCAAGCTGAAAATCTCCCAGGCACAAGGAATATAGCCTCAGAATTAAATTGTGTGTTTGACAAGAACCTGCTGTTCGGTCCAGCCCCAGCCCCCTTGTCCTGCCTTTCCTCCTGAGTGCAGCCTCGGTCTTGCCGGCTTCCCTCCTGGTCAGTTCAGCCCCCACTGCCCTCACTCCCCAGTGGTCCAGCCTCAAGCCCCTGCTCCTTTGCTTGCATATCCAGAGGGGGCAAGTAGCCCCGCCAAGGTTGCACAGCCCTCCCGGGAAAGTGCACACGCTCAGCCAGTAACAGCATAACCCGCATCTGCGGAATAAACACAGAACTCCACGGTCCCCTCCTAACTCTCTCTGGGATCTGGCTATAGTTTGAATATGTCCCCCAAAAAGTGTATGTTGGAAACTTAATCCTCAGTGCAACAGTGTTGGAGGTGGAGCCTAATAGAAGGTGCTTAATTCCTGAGGGCTCCACCCTCATGGGTAGATTAATGCTCACTATGAATGCTCAATATAAAAGGGCTTGAGGCTGCAAGTTCAATCTCTCTCCTCATCTCACCCTCTCACCTTTTGCCATGGGATGATACAGGAAGAAGGCCCTTGCCAGATCCTGGCACCTTGATATTGGACTTTCCAGCCTCCAAAACAGTGAGAAATCAATTTCTTTTCTTTATAAATTATCTATTCTGTGGTATTCTGTTATAGCAACAAAAACAGACTAAGACAGCCCCCAAGTCCTTGAAAAGTATTTCCCTAGATTTGCCCACCAGGGTGTGGAAAGGAAGAGAGTCTGCCCAAGGAGCCTTCCAAAGAGTGGCAGGTGCCCTCTAGCCGGGACTGAGCCCAGACGAGGGGGTGGATGGGTGGGGGGCAGTGGGGAGATTGGATCAAGAACCAAAAGGGCACAGTTGCGTGGGAGGCAGTGACCTGGAGACAGCTCAACCCCCAGATTCTGCACAGAGTCCAACTTTGCCTCAATCATTTCTACCCTCTTGTATCTTACATTTTTTGTCTTACTTCTTTTTGTGCAACCTTCAATTATTCACTAATTTATTCTATTTTAGTAAAAGTTTCTTTCAAAGAGTTAACTTAGAATGAAAATAAAAATGCCCAGGCACTGTGGTTCATGCCTGTAATCCTAGCACTCTGGGAGGCAGAGGCAGGAGGATCGCTTGAGATCAGGAGCTGGAGACCAGCCTGAGCAAGAGTGAGAACCCGTCTCTACTAAAAATAGAAAAATTAGCCAGGCATTCTGGTACGTGCCTGTAGTCCCAGATACTCGGGATGGCTTGAGCCCAGGAGTTTGAGGCTGTAATGAACTATGATGAAGACACTGCACTCTACCCTGGGCAACAGAGCAAGACTCTGTATCACAAATAATAATAACAACAAACAAATAAATAAATACATCAAAAGGAGGCAGAATCCATAGCTGGGCTAAGGAGTAAGATTGGTGTTTGGTAGGAAGTCAGAGCTGGAAAAGAGTTTGGGGGACTCATCAATAAAGAATTGATCAGCAAGCGTTCGCAGCACTCCATCCCCTCCCGACGCCAGGTGAGGACGAAGAATGAATAACAGAGTGTGGCCTCTGCTCTAGAGGCTGATAGCTTGCAGGGAAGTTGGGCCATTGAACACACAGCTACGATGAGGAGTGATTACTGCCTTGATGAGTGGGGACCTGTGTGCAGTGGAGCCCATGGCAAAGACACCAAAACCAGTCTAAAAGGTTTGAGATGAGACTTGCTGCTGCTGAGCTGTGTGACCTCAAGCAAGTTGTTTGACCACCCTGAACTCCACCAGCTGTCAGTTAAGTATTAACATTTATGGAGCACCTGAACTGTAGTCACGTCAAGGCATGGACGTGCCAGCAGGGAACGCAGATGTCACATTATCACAAATAACAGGGGGTATAACCTAGTCTGGGGGGGAGACTTCCTAGAGGCTTAAAATTTAAGCCAAGGCCTCAAGGGTGAGTAGAAGTTAGCTGGGTGAAGACAGGACAAGAATGCCCAGGCAGAGGAAACAGACAGTGCAAAGTAAAACAGTCAAGAGGCAAGAGGCCTGCACAGCTCTAGTGTGAATGAGGGCAGAAAGCAAGGGACGTGAGGAGAGAGGGTCCCGGAGAGAGCTTCAGGGCCAGGCCTTGAGGGTTTGTGTGTGTCGGTGGGGAATTTGGGGCTTCAGAAAATGTGGAACAGCAAGGGATTTTGAGCAGGTCGGGAAGACCATTGGGGCACTGTGGGGAAACGTATGGGAGAACCAGAGCACACGGTGGGGTCTTCATGCCTGGTTGAGAGATAGGGTGCCTTGGACAAAGGTGGTGGCAGCGGGGAATAGAGACAGGTGAAATATTCAGGAGGCAGAACGAGCAAATGGAGGTGCATTCCAGGTGGGGGCAGTGAAGGGAAGAAGGTATAAAGGAAGAGTCCCAGAGTTCTCAGTAGGAGTGGCCAAGACACGGAACACAGAGAGGAGAAGAGTGTCTTAGCACATGTGCGTTGCTACAATAAAACACCCTAGACTGGGTCATTTTTTTTTTTTTTGAGGCAGAGTCTCACTCTATTGCCCAGGCTAGAGTGCCGTGGTGTCAGCCTAAGCTCACAGCAACCTCAAACTCCTGGGCTCAAACTCCTACTGCCTCAGCCTCCCGAGTAGCTGTGACTACAGGCATGTGCCACCATGGCCAGCTAATTTATATATGGCCAGGTAATTTATATATATATATATATATTTTTTTTTTTTTTTTTTTTTTTTTTTTAGTTGGCCAATTAATTTCTTTCTATTTTTAGTAGAGACGGGGTCTCATTCTTGCTCATGCTGGTTTCGATCTGGCCGCCTGGGCCTCCCAGAGTGCTAGGATTACAGGCATGAGCCACCGCGCCCGGCCCAGACTGGGTCATTTATAAACAAAAATGTATTGCTCACAGTTCTAGAGGCCAGAAAATCCAAGATCAGGATACAGCGGATTTGGTGTCTGGCGAGGGCCTGCTCCTCATAGATGGCATCTTCTGTGTCATCACGCGGAGAAAGGGGCGAGGGAACTCCTGCAGGCTTCTTATATCAGGGGACTGACCCCACTGGTGAGCATGAAGCTCTCCTGACCTAACCACTTCCCAAAGGCCCCATCTCTTTATAAAATCATATTGGGTATTAGACCCTGACATAGGAATTTTGTGGGGCACCAACATTTAGACCATGGCAGAGTTTAGGACATGCCCTGAGTGCGGTTTTGAATGTGAGCCTCCCGGGAGGCAGGAGGACCCACAAGTCTGCAGGGGAGGAGGAGGAGCGGGCTGGGGATGCACATGTAGGACGAGGGGCCACGTGGGTAGTAGCTGCGATCGCCAGGGAAGGGCGTGCAACCGAGTGGGAAGAGAGAGAAGTGAGAAAGAAAAGGACCTAGAACTGAATGTTGAGCAACTCCAGCGTCCAAAGCTGGGCAGTGTGGAAAGTGGGCAGAGGAAGCTGAGAGCCAGCAGTGAACACACAGCCTCAGAAACCCAGGACGCTGGTGTCCCCAGGCAGAGGGAGCCAGGCAGCAGGAAGACAAGTCAGGTCAGGACTCAGATGTGTCCTGTGGATTGAGCATGTTAGAGGTCACAGGCATACTTAGCATTTAAAGGTTTTCCAGGGCGTGGTGGCGGCAGACGCCAGATTGCAAGAGGAAGAGGAACGCGTGAGAGCTGGGAAGGAGAGGCAGGGAATGGGGTGACTCTTGGAGTAAGTTTGGCTGTGGAAAGAGGAAAGACAAGGCAGGACGTGGGGAGGGAAGTGGGATCTTGCTTGTAAGATGGGAGAATTCAGAGAGCCACCTGCCCAGCTGGCTCTGCTCAAGGTGGGATCAGATGGGTCTTCAGGAACGCCAAAAGGCAGTGGTTTGGCTCATCGTCACATGTAAAACCCAAAGGTGTTGATTGCAAGATACATAAAAGCAGAGCAAGAGTTAATACTGTTCATCAGGGTTTCTCTAAGGCCACACGGAGTGGGAGCTCCAAAGATACTGGTGGGGTGGATGGATGGATATAGATGTACTGAATGCTTATTGCTAGGCTGGGATGGAGGGAACCTCCACTGACAGAGGAACTGTAGGAAGAAGTTGCAAGAAAGCTGCAGCCCAGCAAACAGTGCCTTATCTTAAAGGCTCCATGCTGGCTGCAAGGAAGCAGGACGGAGAGCAGAAGAACGGGAGAGGTTCAAGGGACAGGGGAATTGAGGAGTAAGGGGCAGCCTAAATTCCCCAGAAGGCAGGAGGGATGATGACAAGACCGTTCCTCCCTGCTGCTGGCAGACTGACTGGGGGTTCTTTGCATAAAAGGACCCCGGTAAGTATCATCTCCCTGCAATATCCCAACATCCCATTTCCGAAGAGGAAGCAGAGATGCAGAGAGGGTGTGTGCCTGGTCTAGGTCACACAGTGGGGCTTGCGTCCATCTCTTCCTGGGGAGAGCGGAGTGTGAGCGTCAGAGGTCCAGGGAAGGGTGTGAGGGCCAGGGCAACCGTTGGGGGTACCCAGAGCTCTATGCCATGCCCCCTCCCTTCAGCCTTTTCCACCTGAGGTTCATCTTTAAAATATTTTGTCTAATAAAGATGTAGAACAAATAAATATTTGAGAGATTCACTCGATATTCACACAACATACCTGGGGAACCAATGACAGCCAACTCTGCACAGAGGCGCCCAGTCCGTGCCTGCTCTCCAGCAGCGTGGCCTGGAGGGGGAGTAGGATTCGAGGTGACAACACAGTGCGGCCAGCGTGTACTTGTGGCAGCCGAGGGCTGGGGGGGGGGGTGCAGAGGAGACGGTTTCAGGAGGTCTGGCACTTGGCCTCAAGAAGCGCAGGAAGAGAAGCATGGCAGGCGAAGAGGAGCGCAAGCGTGAGGAGGGCGGTGAGGCGGGAGAGCTAGACCTGCTCCTGGAGAGACACAGACGCCACACCAGGGAGACTAGACCTCCCGGTAGGGACAGGGGAGCCCTGGATGATCGCAAATGGGCAGATCAGAGAGCTGACACCAGCCACAGCAGCCTTGGCAGGCCAGGCCTGTAGGTTGGCAGATCCATCCGGAGGCCGTTGGCTGACGGGCGTCCGCAGGAAGAGGAGGAAACCTGTCGACCCCGTGTCGGGGGGGCAGAAGCAACAGGACTTAGTGGCGAACGAGACGGACAGCAAGCGTCTAGGATGCTCTCAAGTTTGTGGTGTGCGTGGAGGCGCCATTCTCTGAGATTGGGAAGGCAAAGGGGGATACATTTCAGGGGAGAGACGATAGGTCCCAACCTGGGCGCACTGAGTCTGAGGCGCCTGCCAGACAGCCTCGTGGACATGGCCAGCAGGCAAGCGGCTACGTGGTCTGGAGACAGCAAATCGGAAGTCAAGGACTTCTAGGGAGTGTGGGGAGCGGGAAGGTTCGTGGAGTGAGCAGAGAGTCTAGGTGAGAGTCCTGAGGACTCGACAGCTAAGGGACCAGGGAAAGAAGATGAACCCTGTAAGCCAACCAAGCAGCAGCAGCCAGAGGGAGGAAGAGCATGAGGAGAGAACGGTGTCACGAGGCCACAGAGGACAGGGTGCCCAGCAGCTAGGAGAGCTCGGCAGGGCTGGTACCACAAAGCCGCCACCATGGACCAAGGAAGAAAAGCGTCTGCTGGTCTCAGCAAGACCGACGTCCTGCTCGGTGAAGGTGATGCCAGCAAGGCAATGACAGCAGACACAGGTCGAGAGGGTCAGGGAGTGAGTCGGAAGTGAGGAGGGGGAAGTGGAAGCTACCAGTGCAGAAAGCCCTTGAGAAACTTGACTCAGCTGGGAAGATTATGGCAGAGATGACAGAAATGTCCTCAGACATGTCCCCAATATGAACCCCACCACTGTCAAGCCACAGGACATGTGTCACTCCATCATTTTTGAAACGGCCTTTCCTTGGCGACTCAGATACCACTCTCTGTAACCCATCTGAGGACTTTCTCATGAAACTTTGCCTATGGCACACAACCTGTGTGCTCAGAAAATTTACCTGAGCCCCAAAATCAATCATAATAGCAATATTTCTTGAATGCCCACTAAGCCCTGTGTTAACATGGACTGTTTTATTTAGCCCTTAAGACAGCTATCAGGAAGGTATGTACAGAGGGGGAAACTGAGGCTTGGGATGATTTGGTGAGTCACATGATCAGTGGAAAAGCCAGCATTAGAGCCAGATCCTTGCAACTCCACTGCTACCTAAGTGCCGGCCTCCCTGCCATCTCTGTCACCTGTCTGCAGCCCAAAGGTGCTCACTCCTGTCCCAGCACTGCCCTCATGGTGCTGGGACCCACTGCTTCTGAGAATTCAGCCTGCGGATTGAATCTTCATTCTCTCTTGAGCTGCACATTAATCTCAGTCCTGTGCTGTTGGCCATACCGGATTGTAGCCTAATACAAACAGCTACTGTTTTTTACCAGCCTTACAGCTCTTGCCTTCCCCACCCCCAACCCCAGCACTATGCTTGGTGCTTCTTGTTCCTTATCTCATTCCATCCTCAAAGCAAACCTATGCAGTTACTATTACTTTGCCAATTTTATAGATGACAAATCTCAAGTTCAGAGAGGGCAAGTAACTTTCCCAAGATCACACAGCTAGCCAATGGCAAAGCTGGGGCCCAAACCCAAGTTGGCCTGTTATAGTAACCTCCCAAATTCCAGCCCCCTCCCAGTCACAAGGCAGTGGCTCCCGAACCTCCAGCTTCAGGATTTTGGGGCATCCTACCCCATCTGGGAATTCAATTAGTCAATCACTTAGTCAGTTCATTTGGTATTTCCTTAGTGCATTGTCAGGCTCCAGTTGGTTGCCTGAGACAGAAACCCACCAAACAAGTTGGACAATATAAGGAATTTATTGGCTCTGATAGATGGGTAGGATGATGGTGCAGCTCACAAGACTGAAGGAGGCCAAGGCCATGAGAACCAAAATGGGGACTTAATGCTGCTGGCACGCTCTCTGAACTCCTCTCCTCGCTGTTGCCTGGCTTGGCTTCCCAGATCAAGTGGGAAAAGTGGCTTGTCAGCGGACTCCGGCCCATAGTACCTAGCTCCGGGCCCCAGAAGGAACAGGCTTCTTCCTCCAGTGTCCACATGTCAATCCCGGGAAAGAGTCTGATTGGTCCTGCTTGGGTTCGCTGCCCACCTCTTGAACCAATCCCTTTTGCGGTGGGGTTCTACGATCAGTGCAGCCCAGGTCACATGCCTACCTGTGGCGGAGGGGCAGGGATGGGTGGGAGTAGTGGGCACCTTAACTGGCAACCCACCAGGAGGATGACAGGGGGGAGTTTCCCAGAGGAAAGGGATGCCAGAAGTGGGATGGTGGAAAACAGGCTACAGAGGTAAAAGTCACGAATTGTCACAGTCTACTACACTGGTCCATGTGGGAGACAGGGCCAGAGACACACAGACACCATCACGAGGCGTTCACAGACTCACAAGGAAATAAGGTTTACAGACCCAAAGCCATTAATCAGAACTGGTAGCACCACCATCTATGGAGCACATACCAAGTGCCAGGCACTGGGCCAAGTACTTCCATGTACGTTATCTTATTCCATGCTCACTGTGCCCCTGAAAGTAGGTGCTATTATCATCTTTATTTTTCTGAGTCAGAGAGACAGTAGAAAACAACCTTTGTTGTTTGTTTGTTTTGGTAAGACAGCCAACTCAGGAAAAAATAAAAATGTTTATGGGCTCTTCATCCCTGCTCAGAGAGGTTAAGTGACTTGCTCCAGGTCACACAGCTAACACATTAAATGAACATCCTGAGAAGCATTTGGTTAAGGGCCCAAAGAGTGCTTCCATTTCTCTCTGTAGACCAAAGGATTAGGGAAGGCCGCCTAGAGGGTAGGGACAGGGGGAGGCAGGTGAATCCAAGCAGAGAGATCTAAAAGATGGGACATCTGGGCAGGTGGCCAGGGAGGCTGGGAGGAAGAGAGAATGGGTGAACTCCAGACACTAAGGTATGCATGCTTGTGCACCACCCAGACCCTGCCTATTCTTTCTTGCCTATGGCAGCCCTTTGGAGGTTCACAGAGACCCCTTTCTCCCGAGTCTTCTCTTCTTCAGCCTGCCCTGCCTACCCCAGCCCAGCCATTCTGCACAGAACATACACACCAGGCCCCTCCCCTCCAGCACCGGGCTGCCTTCCTGTGGAAGCACCCAGTAAAATGAGGTCTTAGGCATGGTTTGATCCACACCAATGACAGAAGAAATGTCACCTCCCTTTTTCTAAACATTGCACTTCTATTAATGACATCCAAGATTAATTCAGTATTAAGCAGTCACATTCCACCCTCTCAAGCCGACCTCAGTGTCTCCTAATACTCCCAGTTCAAGCATAGCTCCCTCATCCTGGAAGAGAGCAGATGATTCCGTGGACCTAAGAAACTCATTCTTTCAGGCTCAGCCCGTTTTTGACCTTGGCCATGCCTTAGCATCACTGCTGCCACAAAAGTAATTGGTGGGATTGACTGCTCCGCTTACATGAGGTCCCTAGAGTAGTCAGATTCACAGAGACAGAAAGTAAATGATGGTTGCCAGGGACTGGGGGAGGAGGAAATGGGGAGTCACTGTTCGGTGGGTACAGAGATTCCGTTTGAGATGATGAAAAGGTTCTGGAGATGGATGGCAGTGATGGCTGCACAACAGTGTGAATGTGCTTAATGCCACTGAACTGCACACTTACAAATGGTTAAGATGTTAAACTTATGTGTGTTTTACTACAATTTTTTTTAAAAGTGATTATATCTACCTTCTCAGGAGAACATCTCCCCAACCCCAGGTGGCTGATTTTCACCCCCCCCAGCCTCTGGCCGTCCAGAAGGCACTTCTGGAGCTGAATCTCAGAGGAGGAGACGCCCAGGGCCTGCGGTAGACCCTATGAACACCGTCTGCCAGAACGTGCAGACCATGTAAAACCGTCAGCGCCCACAGCACGGTCACCGTGCCTGGAATTCAAGCCGCCAGTGGGCCAGCTGCAAACCACGATCTAGCCCCACCTCCTGGCCCCCCATCTGCTAAAGATGTCCACTGCCCTGTCATCTGAACTTGTGAAAATGTCATCTGTACTCACTAACTCCTAGTCCTCACCAGCCATTCAGTCCTCAGTGCCCAACAATTTGGCTTCTGTCACACCCCACCCCCAAACCACTTGCCCCTGCCATGTCACTAGTGGCCTCCTAACTACCAAGGCCAATAGACACTTCCTGTTCCTTCTCTCACCACACTTGCTGCCTCCAGATGCTCTCCTGGGCCCACAAGGCTCCCCACTCTCCTCGCCCTTCTCCTGCCTCCCCGGCCACTTCTCCATCTCACTCACCGACTCTTTCCCAAGTTCCAGCCGCACCTACTGCTTCCATTATTAAATACTTCTACACAGTGTCCCTGCTTAATCTCATCCTCTCTAATGATGACTCAAAAAAACCAAAACATTATTATTATTATCTCATCCTCCAGCCTCTCTCCTGAGCATGGACCCGTATAGTCACCTGTCTTGTTTCTCCCCTCCTGTCCCAAACTGGACCCCTCACCTTTGCCCCAGACCTGCTCTTCCCCTCCATCCTCTGACTGAACCAGTGGCACAACCATCTGCCCAGCATCATGGGCTTCAAGCTGCAGACATCCTGGACTCCCCCTCCTTCTCAAAGTCCAAATAGTCTGTAAGTGCTGACATGTTCTCAATTACTTCTCAAAGCATCCCCTCCTCCCCATCCCCCTTGCAGTCAAGCCCCTCTCTCTCAACGTGTCTTAGTAACAGCCTGCTAACCTGTGGCCATACCTGTGGCCCAGCCCTCAAACCCACCACCCACAAATCCACCATCCACAACGCCCCAGAGTGATCTCCCAACATCATAGCTCCCCTCTGCCCCAGGATAAAATCCAAGCTCCTAACTGAGGCCTCTGAGTCTCTCCGTGATCGCTGGTCTTCCTCTAACCCACTCTCCACGGTGCAATCAAATGATACATAAAAGGCCACAGTTGACTTAAACTCCCCTCCCCCATTTCTGCTCCTGAGCCTTTGCTCCTACCCTTCTCCCAGCCTAGAAGCTGATCCCGCCTCCCCCACACTGACAGTCACCTGGGTAACTCCTAGTTCTCCCTGATTCAGCTCAAGGGTTGCCTTCCTGGGAGAACCTGCCAGGCCAGGCCTCGGTCGCTCTCCCCATCCCCCAGACGCATGTTACCATTGCTTCTAGAACCTGCCTCTGTTACTCAGGAGTGTCCCCACGAGCTGTGAGCTTCCTGAAATGCTACTTTTCCTTCTCGTAGCCCCAGAGCCTAGCATGGAGCCTTGTATACGGAAGGTACCGAATAAATGTTGAGTAAATAGTTGAATAGTAGAACAAAATGATCCGTGTCTAAGGCACAGCCTCCAACCCTCAGCCCTGCCCAGCCCAGGGCGTGGCACACAGTAGGTGCTGAGTCAAGACTGGCTGTATTCTAGTATCTGAATTCATCTGCTCTAAGGCAAAGTCTGGGGTAGTCTGCGGTGTGACGGGGCGGAGGACAGGGCGCGGATGCGGGAAACCTAGCCGCCAGGGAAGCCTGGGGTGCACCGCAGCAGGGAGGAGGGCCCTGGGGAAGTCCGGAGAGGTGGGCAGGGAACTGCGGCTCAGGCCAGCGGCCCGGCCCGGCCCGAGCGCCCCCAGCCGCGAGGCGCGGGACCCTTCCCCTCACGCGGCGGGAGCCCCCGCTCGCACGCTCCCCCTCGCGCCGGGAGGCGTGTGTGTCGCTTTAAAAGCTCCCTCCCGGCGCGCGGGGCCGGCCCCTTCCCCGGCAGCGCCGAGCGAGCCGGGCGGCCTCGGAGGGAGCCAGCGCCCGCTCGCGCGGCCAGTCCGGCGGGGGGCGGCGGGGCGGGCCGGGGGCGGCCGCGCGGGCGGCGCGGCGCTCGGGGAGCCGGCCCAGGCCCGGGGAGCGCGGCGGGCAGGGCAGGGCAGGGCGAGGCAGCGGAGAGGCCCGGCCCCGACCCCGCGCCTGTCTGCCCCGCGGCAGCGACCGGAGCCCGGCTGCCGCGCGGGGGGCCGAGCGCGAGCGGGCGGGGGGCGGCGGGAGCCGAGCGGAGGCTGCGAGCCCCGTGCGCCCCGGCCCGGCCGCCGCGCGCCCCTCCCCTCCCTCCGCCTCGCCTCGCCTCGCCTCGCCTCGCCTCCTCCCCTCGCCTCGCCTGCCTCGCCTGCGCCGGCACCCTCCCGCCCGCGCCAGGCCGCCGAGCCCATCCGGGCCGGGCCCTCGGCTTGGCGCGCTCGCGGCTGGGCCCGGCGGGGACCCGGACCCGCGGCCGACAGCGCCCCTGCCCCGGACCCGGCGCTCTCCGGACCTTTCCGAGCGCGGACTGAGCCGCGGGAGCGTCCTCGCCCCGGCCGGCCGCGGGGCTGGGCTGAGCGGACCCTCGCGGCCGCGCCGGGCGCCGCGGTGCGGGGCGCGGACGAGCCGGTTCGGGCTGAGCGCGTCCCGGCCGGCAGCGGAGGGCAGACCCCGGCGGAGCCAGGACCGGCCGACTGGACTGCACGGGGCGATTCCCGACGGGCCGAGCCCGGGAAATGCCGGGCGTGGGCTGAGGGGATCCCCGCGCCCTCCCAGCCCTCCGACTTTGGCTCACGCGCTGGGACCGGACCGGCGTCGCCTCGGCCGCCCTGCGCCCGGGTCACCTGTGGCCGCGGAGCCCCGAAATCGCCGGACCCTCGCATTCCCGACCCGGAGCCTGGCGAGGGTTGAGGGAGGTTTTTCCGGCCCCTTCCCCGGAGCGCGGAGGCCCCGCCCCCTCCCACCGCCCAGATGTCCCCGGCCGCGGCTCGGAGGACCTCCCTGAGGCCAGGGGCCGAGAGGTCCAGAGAGAGAAGCCCGCCCTAGGGGGCCTGGGGGCCCCCCAACCTCGTCTTGGGGCTTGGCCCCCGACGCTGCTAGGGGGGAAGGCCGGTGCCCCCACCCGCGGTGAGTCCAGGAGCGGGGGTTCTGACGGAAGGCGGGGCTGGGGGAGGGAGGGGCCGCTGGGAACGAGGGCACCCTGGGGGCGCTAAAAAGGAGGATGGGTGACTGGAGAGGCCCTCTGGTGAACCAGCGGGCCAGGCCTGGCTGGCGGGGGGAGCCGCGGCCAGGGTGCCCCATAGCAGGCTGAGGACTTCTGCCTCTAAAGGCAGGGGCTTCTAGAGGAGGGGCTGTGCTGTCAACCATCTACCTCCACCACCCTCCCCACAAAGAAAAAACAAGTCCCCATCGAGGAAGGGTGCAGGCAGGGGAGAGGAGGGAGGCAGCAGTACTGCCTTGCCGGCTGGTGCTGCAGCCTGGGAGGTCTGATGCCAGGCTCGCTCTCTCTGCAGGGGGCTGCCCTCTTCCAATCCAGCTCTCTCCCCAGAGCTGCCCACATCTGGAGCCCCCTCTACATCTGGAAGACCCTGGCCACTGTCCCTCTGCAGGTGTCAGTTACATCCAGAGACCTCTGCTTTTGCAACTGCCCAGTTGTGAGGGGATTACTGCTACCTCCCCCATCCCAAGGGCATCTCTTACCCTTAGTCCCTGCACAGTCATCCCCTGCCTCTGTGTTCAGGTTCAGGCAGAGATCAACTCTGCACACCCACAGGCACTTCAAATCCTGGAGGCCACTCCTGGGACCCAAGGCCCCTCCCCTGCTCTCTGGTGTCCTCACCTTGACCCCTCTGTCCGACTCTGTCTCCCTCCGGGTGTCCTATTCCCCACCCAGAGGCAGAGGAGGCGGGGTGGCAGGGGGCAGGGGCTGGGTGAGGGCCGCCCAGGGCCAGGGTAGGCTGGGGGGCCGTTAAGATGTGGAGCTCTGCCCAGGTGAGGGGGGCTCCGTGGAGGCAGACGCAGTGTGTGCCCGGCTGGGGGGAGTATGGGCAGGCCTGCGGCCACGTGGTGAAGGATGAACATTCGGGGCGCCCCGGACCTCGGGCAGCCCAGTGACGACCCCAGCAGTGGTGGTGAGCGGGAACGGATTCGACAGCGCATGAAGATGGTCATCGGGCAGCTTGAGGACATCCTGCGGGAGCTCAAGGAGGTGGCCAAGGAGCTGAGGGAGGTAAGTGAGGAGCGAACAGGGGCCAGGCAGACCCCACACCAGCCTTCCTGGGCTTGGCACAAAAGTGTACTCACGTGTTTGAGTGTGCAAAACGGTGTGCACGTGTGTTGCTTTGCTGGGGGCCTCCTTTCTCCAAATCTGCTTTGCTGAAAATCTCACCATGCCCCATGACTGGAGGGTCCTTGGTGTTGCAGAGATTGCTTGGGCAGCGTGTCCGTGGGCCCATAGCTCTGGAGTTAGTACTCACGGGTGCCAACGTAGCCAGTAAGGACCAAATCCCACTACAGCTCCTTAGTGGGAGACTCTTCTGGGACCCAAGCTGACCTTTGACTCTACCATCTACCTCCCAGACTTGGACCTGGTCACAAGGGGCCCTGGGAGAGTGTGGATGGCGTCCTCGCTGCTCGAGGCCCATTTCAAAGCATTCCCCCAGAGATCACACAGATACTCAGAACCCTTGATCCTGGAAAAATTAAAGTCAGCTGTGCCCTTCCTATCTTGGGGTAAGAATGGGTCTGGGGGGCTGCTAGTGGTATCAGAGTTCCTGTGGACGTTGGCAGGGGCAGGAATCTCCTCTAAGGGGTTGCCTTTCCATCCCACGGTTCTGAATGTTTTGTCCAGGGCTGAAAAGCCACTGAGAAATGCTGGGATATGTATGTCCCTCTCTATCTCTCTAAGTGGAGCCCGGTTTAATTACTGCTTCCCACATCGCTGGGGTAATGAGGTACACATGTCCTCAGCCCTGCCCCCTGGGCTGCGTTCAAGTCCAAAATGCATGACCAGCGTTCTGAGCCACTAGCCTGAATTTGCCCGCTGGGTGCCATTACACCAGCCAGGTGGGCTTTAGGCAAATTTCAACTCCTTGTAACCAGGACCCCTGCAGAGATGGCAGGGAGAGTGATGGAGCTAGAGTTATGGGCTCAAGCTCTCCCTGGCCAGCTGTGCAGGGAGAATAGGGGCTCCAGGAGGGCTGAGGAGGTGGGGTGATGGTGGCTACCAACTCCAGGCTGGCAAAGTGGCATTCCAGCCTAGCCTGAGAGCCAGGGAGGGGTTGTTTGAAGGACGCTGTGTTCAGAGTTGGGGTTTGGGGAGTTATAGAGATGCCAGGACAGGAGCTAAGGTTGGGTGGGGTAGCCCCTGTGCCTAGGGTCAGCCTCATGGGGCCTGCCAGGAAACCCTGTCTTAGGAGGTAGAAATGACTGTTGCTTCATAGGTCGTGGTGTTACTGCTCATGGAGTGGACTGGACTGGCCATGGTTTGGGCTGAACATCTTTGGGCAGTACAATTTAGAGGTCAAAGGGCAGATGCTCCTGAGCAACTCCTCCTCCTCCATCCTCATGGATTCAAAGAGCTACAGTGCTCCCTCCCACCTCACCCCCACCCCCTGATCTTATTTCAGATGCTCTGTAGTTCTGCTAGGGCCATGGGAACTGTCCAGAGTCTGTCTTAAGCAGGGCATGCCCCAGCCAGCCCACCTAGAAAGATCTAAGATTGACTCTAAGGCTGGAGTTGATTCACCTCCAAGCCTATTCCCAACTGGGTGTCTTCCAGGCACCTGTGTCCTCTCCCCGCAGCATAGCCATCCGCAGCTTGAAGAGCTCTCGCAAGCATCCCAGACAGCCCAGTCTACTCACTGTTGAAGAGACTGAGGCCCACAGAGGGATAGGGGCTTTTCCAAGTCACACAGCCTACCAGTGATGGAACTAAGCCTAGAGCTAAGGTTCCTCATGCCTATTCTAGGGCTTTAGCAGGTGGGCTAGTGGATGATCTGTTGGCATTTTGACAGTGGCCTTTAAGATAGGATGCCTTATGCTCATTCTGTGATTCTACAGCACTAGAATTTCTTTGCAGATCTTTTGGATGTCCTCTTCTCTCCTTTTCACACCACCCATTCCCATGTCTCCAACAGCAGAGCTTCAGGTTCATAGGCTATGCAGCCCAGAGGTCTGAGCCAGGACAGAGAAAGATGCGTCCCCTCCCCACACACACCCTGTAGGCCATGTGCCTCCACCCAAGACTTTGGCAGGTTGCTACAGCAACCAGAGTCTACCCCGTATGCCACTGCCTGCCTGCTGCCAATGGCACCCAGCTGGGGAGGGGGCAAGCCTCAGAACTCCTGCATGTCCCAGGCAGGGTCTAGGCATGGGGTGATGGAGAGAGGGGAGTGTGGGGGAAGGCAGGGAAGGCAGATAAGGCTCTGGGAGGCCCAGCCAGAAAAAGAGATGCCATAACTGACTCCCTGTGGGATGGGATTTACTGGAGATGGGTTACCAAGTGGGGATGCCAGGCCCTGGTTTGGAGAAGAAGGTTACAGCCTCCCTGCTCCCTGGAACTGTGGTCTTGGCTCTTGGTCCTTGAAAGGGGCTGTAGAGCTGGATCTTGCCTGGCTTTGCTCAGTCCCCTTGCATGGCATTTTTCCATCAGAGGCAATGCTCAAGGTTGAGAGGGTGACAAACACATGTTCCTCATCACACCCATTCCCTGGCCAGCACCAGCTCAGGGCCCACCAGTTGGGTTCCTGTCTCAGGCTGGCAAAGCCCTTAGAGGTGGAGACAAGATTCACATACAGGACCATGGGGGCAGCTGCTCAGGATGCATAGTGAAGGAGCAAGGCCAGCAGAGATCAAGGGCTTAGCTTCCTTCCTTTCGCCATCCTCCTTCTCCCTTCCTCCTCCATCTGCTACTTCCCTTCCCCAGCCCCAGACACTACTGATCATGGCAGACCCTCCTCATCCTCTTGAGCACATAGCCTGAAATTTGCTGAAAGATGAGAGACACTGAAACATTTCTTCTCTAAGCCCCAGAGCCTCAGTTTACTCTTCTCTGAGGCGGAGTGATGATGATGTGCACTTCAGAGTGATCTTACAAGGGTTTACTGGGGGCTGGGCATGCAGTGGGGGAACCAATACCCACTCACACTTCTAGAGGATTTGGAGCTCCCTCTCCCATACCTCCCCACCCTCCCAAACCCTGCCATACTCTGCCACAGCTCCCTGGGTGTTTGGGAGCAACCATAGGTGGGAAGAGTCATTCAAAGGATTAAGTGAGGTGAGGAATGTGAAAGTGCTTTGAAAGCTAAAATGGTGCTGCAGAGGAATATGACAATCAATCATTAATTAGCCTTCATCTCTTCCAGGTTCCCCAATACTCAGGGTAGTAGGCCAGTCCCAGCTGGGCCCTGCAGCCAGATGTCTCTGGTTCAGACCTGAGCTCTACCCGCTTCCTAGCCATGTGGACTTGAGAAAGTTACTTTACCTTTCTGTGCCATTTCCCCATCTGTAAAAACGAGGATACTAAATTCTATGCCTCCTCCCGCACCCCTGCCCCAGGGTTGTTGCAAGAATTAAATGAGTTGTTGTATTTAAGGTACTTAGCACAATGAGGGCACAAGGCTGGCTCCGTTTCTGTGAGATATTAATGGATTGCTCTAGCACTGCCTGCACCTCAGCTCCGTGGACAGCCTTGTTTCTGGAGTCACATCAGCTTCTTAGCTGTGACCAGGGAGGTCAGGACCGCGTCCTGGCCTCCTGGCTGGGGTCCTTAGTTTCTCCTGTAGAAGGCAGTCTCAAGCCCTGCCAACGGAGAAGGAGGTTAGGGAGTGACTGTGATGGGGTGGGAAGGCACTCTCGAATAAGGTGGCTTTTGCACAGACACCCAACAGCAGTGAGGGTGCGAGTCGGTGGCCATCTGGGGAAGGCCGTGGGTGCCGCCAGTAGCAAGGTCTTGAGGAGGAAGTGTGCTTGGCGTGTTCAGGATCAGCAAGGAGGCCTGAGCAGCTGGGGGGTGAACAAGGAGAAGGGCAAGAGGAAAGGTCAGAGAGGGGCAGGGAGTCAGATTACGTAGCTCTTTGCAGAGCGTGCTATGGAATTTGGATTCATTCTCAGTGAGAATCCGGCACTCGCTGCAGGAGTCTCCTGGTCTTATTTCTGGGTGGGAATCTCCTCCCCCCTGCTCCCCTGGTACCCACTAACCGGAAGCTCCCCAGGGCAGGGTTAAGTGCCCTCATCCTTGTTCCCCCTGGTGTTGGGTGAAACTTTGGGCAGATACTTGGCCTTTCCCTCCTTGGTCCCCCCAACATGTCGCCCAGCGTGGAGGCTCGATAGTGATCCTCGCGTTGACCACCTCTATCCCCCAAGCCATCAGTGACTCTTGGGTTCCCACCTAAGGGCACAGTTGTCCACTTTGGCCCCAGGGGTATGAAGGGGTGGGCACAGCCTTTCCCCAGCCTGGAGTGGCAGTGGAGGATGCCCCACCGGTTTTCACAGGAAGCAGGCACCGTGGCATTTTGTTTTCTGGTTGCTCATCATGCAGTGCCATCGGCAAGGGGCCGCGTCTGAAGGTGGCAGGGAAAGCCATGGGCCATACGAGCATGAGATAAATGTGGCCTAGCCAGGAAGCAGCTGGAGCAGGAGAGGCTGGGGACCACGGAGCTATGCCAAAGTGGGTCAGCTCCATCACCCGCAGCTCAGCAAGAATTGCGCGGATTTTTTTCTTATTATTTTTTTCACGCCTTCCTTTCCTCCCTTTTCCCTTTGCCTTCTCCTCCTCCGGACAGATTCACTGAAGCTCCCTGGCCAATTAGGCCAAATTGCAGGATGAGAGCTGTGAATCACGGTCAGCTCGCTCCACCCCTCCCCAACTCCACAGCCCCCCAGGAAGATAATAACGTAATCACAGAATTAAAAAATAATCAGTGGCCATAAATAATTCAGAATCCCCAGTTATGTAACCAGCTGCCTGGGGAGCTAGGAGGGAGGGATGGAGGTAGCGCTTGTCAGGCAAGGTGAGGCGGGCAGGGTGGGGGGAGGATGCTGGTTCTGGGACTCCCGGGCCCTCAGTCCTGGCTCTAGGGCCTTAGGAACACGGAAATGCTTTCCTTGTAGAGGGGGCTTGGCAAGGCTGGAGGGAGAGCTGGGCCCAAGCAATCCTGGAGTGTCCAGGACCAGGGAACGCTTCCTCCGGAAAGGAGCCCCCGACAGTTTTTGTGAAGCCCTATCCAACTCATCCCTGTATCAAATGGCTATGTCTGGAGAGTGTGCTGATCCTGTGCCAAGCTGGGGCTATGGCAGGCCAGCAGATCTGGTCCCACCCTCACAAGTTTACTTCTAGTGGAGAGACAGATCCCAACCACGTTACAACTGATACGCGCAAAATCGTAGCAGTGATAAGTATCGTGTAATGTTTGAGGGAGAGGTGCAGGGCACTTTGAGAGCCTTTCACAGGGAGCCTGACCTCAGCTGGGGAGCAGAGAAGCTTCCTTTTGGAAGTGATGACAGAGACAAGGTGAGTAGGGAAGGGCCAGGTGAGGCCCAGAGGCAGGAGTGAGCTAGCTGGGACGTGCAGCCATGGCGAGGAGGCAGGCCTGGCAGGGTGGAGGCTGCTTGCCGGATAGGAAAGCTGGTTGGCAGGGAGTTGTGTTTCGGAGGCTCCAGATTTGGGGAGCATGGAAGGGCTGGAAGCAGAGAGGTGATGTGGTCCTGTGGCCAATTAGAAAGTGCCTAGATGCACCATGGAGCAGGAGCAGGACAGAGAGTTGCAGTCACTGGGAGGACTAGATGGGTGCCGTTTTTCAGACAAGGGGAGCTAAGGCTGTAACCAGGACAAAGGTCGGGGTCTACCTGGAACAGGTGAGGACCCCCACTGGGTTCTGTCACACCCCTCAGTCCTGCCTTTCCTGTCTAGACCTCCCTCTTGGTCTCCCCAGAGCAGGTCATTCTTGGTCTCACGGTGCCATGCCCAGTAGTTGGGATGCAACTTCTGATCTCAGCTCAGCTCCTTCCAGCCTCTGCACCCGCTTTCCCCATCAGCAAGCACACTGGGACGGGGGCTATGTGGCGTCTCTGTCCCTTCTGGCTCAAGGGCTGTGATTTTATGGCTCCATTTCTTTCTCCACTCTCTCTCCCCCTCTCTTTTCTTCTGTGTATATAATTATTTCCCTGTACTCCAAGACAATCCCAAATTACATGTAGGCAAAATGATTATTAAATCTCAGGGAGAAATCACAGATTTCAAGACATCCAAAGCAGAGAGGCAGGTAGCTCAGGGCCTGCCCTCCACCCTGGTCCCATGAAATGAGGCACCAGGAAGGGCAGTGGGTTTGTGGATTGACCCAGGCCCCCGTGTAGAAGCCGGGTACCCTTGGGCACATGGCTTCCATTCCGATCCTCACTTAGGTCGTTCACCAAGTGGTTGTCACCTGTCCCACCTAACAGACTAAGCCAGATTTGCCTGTGAGCCTCACACCATCTTCTGGTTCTGTTCTGTCTGGAGACAGCCCTACTTTGGACAAAACAGATACCACCTGGGTGGGTACCTGTGCTGGGATTTGAAAGGCCCAATATATCCCATTATTCTGCCACAGGCACTGGAAACTTCTCCATCAGAGTGTCATTCCTTTGGTGCAGAGCTGAATCCCATCTGCTCTTGGGCCTGGGGCCAGGGGCATGGTCCCGTGTTAGCACCCATGGGTGCATGGTAGATGTTGCTAGTCCACCTTGTTCTCCTTAATGCTTTCCAAAGTGCATTAAGTCAGTAAATCCCTACAACAGCCCTTTCAGGTTGGTACTGCTAGCATTCTCCTTTGATGAAGAAACTTAGGTACAGAGAAGTTGAGTAACTTGGCCAAGGTCCCACAGCTGGTAAGTAGTGCGACCTCCAGAGACCGGGTTCTTAATGGCTTAGCTGTGCCGACCCCGAAATTCCAAGCACGTTCATATCTGTCAAATGTTCATCATCCCAGGTGAGGGCGTGCCATTCTGTTTTAAGGGCAGGACACCAAGACTTGGAGGGGGATAATCATTTGCCTAAGGTCTCTCTGCCAAGAGATGGCAGTCTTGGGGCTCAGACCCAAGCCTCCCTCTTTCTCTTCCCTCCATGTCCCCAGGGTGACACCAGGGAAGGGTGTATAAGGAAGAAGGGGAAGGACTGGAACGTGAAATCCTCCTGAGCGGGTGGTGGCAAGGGCTTTTTGGGTGAGGGCGCATCTTGCATCTCCCTGCTGCTGGGCACGCGGGACTCGTCCTCACTGAGCATTAGGAGGCTCAGCTTCTGGGCCCGGCCTGGCCTCAGCTGACTCTGTGACATCACAGCCAAGTCATTCAACTCCAGATTCCTGCTGGCATTCTCCCCACCCTCAGGCAAAAGCAGACTGTCAATAGCTCCGGCTCAGTCAGGAGAGTCTCACTGGAGGATGTACCAGGGCCTCTCCTAAGGCTGGCAGTGCCTCACGTTGCTATGTTTCCACCCGGCTTAAATCCCCAGTACCCTTGGCTGGTGCCAGGGTGTGTCCTGGACCGGCCGTGCAGCGCAGCACAGGAGCATGTTGGTGTGCACCTTCTCTGGCCCCGCACCAGGCCTGCAGAGTCAGACTCTGGGGAGAGAGCTGAGGCCCACGCAGGTCTAAGGACCCCCCGCTCTAGGCCAGAGTCCCGCCAGCCTGGGGGGAGCGTGGTTGGGGCAAGGGCCCTGGAGATGTGAGCTTCCCTAGGGAGAGGGGTTGTCCTAGGCAGGCAGCACAGGGAGGGGGTTGCCAGACTGGAGGGTGGGGCCTGTCCCCACTGCCTGCCAAGCCCCGCAGTCACAGCAGCGCCACACAACAGTGTGCAGTTTTCTCGGGGACTGTGGAAATGGGAATCTCAGCTCCCCTAGGGACCTACACCTCTGACTCCCCATCTGTAAACTCGGAGATAATGATCTGGTGGGTGGAGGTGAGCACTACAAAGCGTGGGCAGAAAGCCGGGCACATAGTAGGTACTCAGAGATGGGTGGTGATGTCACTCTGTCCCCAGTGCTGCACAGACACCTTTTGCTGCCCCCTTCACTGTTCCCCAGGAAGCTGTGGTAAAGTTGGCAGGGCTGGGGCTTTCATCCCCACTTGCTGGAGAATCAGGTTGAGGCCCAGAGAGGTTATGTGACTTGCTCAAAGACACACAGAACCCAGGTGTCCTGACTCCCCCAGCTCTTCTACAGGACTCAGCCCAGTGGTTTCTCACTCCTGGCTGGGGACCATGGCAAGAGGACATTCCTAGGCACCAGTATCCAAAACGGCTTCTCAGTGTCACTGCTGTGGACACAGAGTCCTAGGGTCTCGGAGACGGAAGGAGCCTTGGAGATAACCTTGGTCACCCAGCCTCTCCCTTTGCAGACTAAGCAGCTGGCCCAGAGAGGGAAATTGCTGACTGGGGCACCTGCGTCCTGCCCGGGTCCTGACCAGTAGCCGCCCCTGGCCCATACCACTCCAGCCATCATTGTCATTCTTGCTTCCTCCTTTGCTTTAGAAAAAGCACCCAAAGCAACCCCACTCCTTGCCAGACGTGGAGCACATCCCCGGACAGCAGTAGTCCTCAGTAAATGTTTGTTGAATGAAGAACTTAATTAGTTAATTAATTAACTGACTGCTTGGACCCCAGGTGAAGAACATGGGAGAGGCACTGAGAGCAGGATCTGGTCTTGACGGCTCCCTGTGTGTCTCTCTGACTCTGGGTCTCTGTCATTGACTCAGTCCTTCCACTTTGTATTGTTTTCGGCTGGAATCTTCTCTCTCCCTTCTCTTGCGCTGTCCTCTCTCTGCATCTCTGACCGGGTCTCTCTCTTGCCCTCACTGTCTTCCTCCCTGATTTATGTGCTGGCAGTGGCCTGGGAAAGGGGGTGCCCTGAGGCGAGGCTGCTCAAATGGAAACCGAGGGCTTTGCGCTATGCAGGGCAGGCAAGGAGCAGCGACCTCCTCCGCTGAGCTGCTCCGAGTGCATTTAACAAGCAGCTCTGGGTTCTTTATTGCTCTCCGAATAGTGCTTGCCTGTTCCTTCTCCAACAAGCCGGCAGCGGGCAGGAAGGGAAGGAGCAGGAGGCTCCAGGGCATGAGGTATGGTGCGGGAATCTAGCCAGTTCCATACACCTGGTGGGCACCTATGGGTGACAGTCACTGATCGGCTGCAGGGACTGGCCCAGGAGGCTTTAGAAGCCTGGACAGGGTCTTCCGTGTGGTGGCCACATGTCATTCTCTTTCTGAGGGTGAGTGGGCTGCTCATCTCTCCTGAATGCTGGAGTCCCTCAGGCCCTCTTAAATGGCCGTCTCAAGCAGAGGAAGAAGCCCTGCTCACCAGGGCCGCCCGTGAACACCGGCCGTGCGTCTGGGGGAGGGGTGTGTGGCTGGATGGGGTACAGGGCGGAAAGCAGACCCTTTCCCCCAAGCGACTGCAAAGTGGTGAACAGGCTTTTGGGAAGGGCTAGAACAATCCGTCCACCCGGCCCAGTGGGCCTTCCACAGAGCAAACAAACCTGTGGCCTCAGGCCCAGTCACCAGCCAGGGGCTCTCCCAGGGCAGGGTGGAGGCGCATTCACGCCCGTCCCCTCTCATCTCCTCTCCCCTTCCCTGGTCAGGTGGTGAGCCAGATCGATAAGCTAACCTCAGACTTCGACTTTGAGCTTGAGCCGGACGACTGGACCACGGCCACTGTGAGCAGCACCTCTAGCAGCGACAAGGCGGGCGTGGGCGGCCCCTTTGACCTGGGCCACGTGGACTTCATGACAGCTGATATCCTCTCGGACAGCTGGGAGTTCTGCTCCTTCCTGGACGTCTCCACCCCCTCAGATTCTGTGGACGGCCCCGAGTCGACACGGCCAGGGGCTGGCCCTGACTACCGGCTCATGAACGGTGGCACACCCATCCCCAACGGGCCACGAGTGGAGACCCCAGACTCCTCCAGTGAGGATGCCTTCAGTGCTGGCCCTGCGAAGAGCCAGCTGCCCCAGCGGACCCCAGGGACGCGGGAGAGGGTGCGGTTCAGTGACAAAGTGCTCTACCACGCTCTGTGCTGCGATGACGAGGAGGGGAACAGTGAGAAGGAGATGGAGGAGGAGGAGGCGGGCCTGCCCCCGGAGCCTTCCCGTACAGAGGCTCCCACAGGCCCCCACCAGCCCTCCCCAGCCCCCTACAAGCCAAGGCGCTCTCCACTGACCAGCCGCCGGCCGGGCCCCACCGCAGCCCCCGATCAGCCCCGCAGGGTCACGAGGAACAGTAGCACCCAGACGGTGTCAGACAAGAGCACGCAGACGGCGCTGCCCTACACGGCCACTAGGCAGAAAGCCAGAGGGAAAAACTAGGGGCCGGGGAGGGGCTGGGGGCAGTGGGCACACAGAGCTATAAATATATATATATATTTAAAACATGCAGTCATAATAAAATTTTGAAATGCTAAGGATCCAGCCCCACAGGCCTCGGCGCTTTCACAGAGCTCGTCTTAGACACGGAGATGCCCACTTGCCTCCCAGGTCCCAGGAGGTATGGCCGGAGCCGCCCTCTACCCTTCTCCTAGCAGGGCTCCTGAAGGGGGTGTCTGGCAGTATGTAAATGAGACGGGAGGTCCAACCTGCCCCCCCAAGCCTCTGAGCACCACGTGGATTCCGGCTGCTGGCCTGGGCCAGGGCCTGGGGGGGATGCCTCAGCAGGAGGCAGGCTGTAAGGGGAGCAGTGTCCCCCGGGCAGGGCTCACGGTTGGGACGATGTGGGGACTGCAGGACTGAGGACCTGGGGATAGCATCACTCTGGCGGGGCCCTGGATCACTTGCACCTGCCATCCTTCTACTCCAAGGCAGACTTACCTTGATATACGCAACCCTCACTGCCTCCCAGCTTAGGTTTGGCCAGGGCGTAGAGGAAGGGCAAGCTCTGTGTGGGGCAGGTCTCCAGCTGGGATGCTGGGCTTCCACAGAGCCTGGAGGGTCAGGCTGGGCTGGGCACAGGTTTGTTTAGAGAGCCCTGACGGCTCCAATCCTTTCAGCTCCTGTTCTCAGCCTGGTCCTGAGACCAGGACCAAAGCCTCAGGGCAAAGCCTCAGCTAGCCCCTGGCTTGGCCCTCAGCAGACCTGAGATCTGTGTGAGAAAGCAGGCAGCAGCTGCCATGGGGCTGTGCACCAGACAGCCTCCTGACCCCTCCTACCAGGCAGGCGGCCTTGGGGAGCAAGTCCAGTTGCCCTATTCTGCCCCCACACCTCCACACTCAGGCCCTGAGCCCACCATAGCAGGTCTTGAACAGAGACCAGGTAAGAGCCTAGAGGCACTAGGGCTTCATATGGGGCATGGCCTGCACAGGGACAGTGTCTGCATATCCTTGGGGTAGTCATCACAATTATTGCTCACATCTACTGAGCAGGTCTCTATGCCAGATACGTCTGAGAGTATCACCTCATTTAATCTTCACAATAACCCACAAGATAGGAACTATTATCCCCATTTTTCAAATGAGAAGACTGAGGTTCAGAGAGCTTAAGTAACTGGCCCAAGATCACAGAACCTGTGCCACCCTGTCCTCCATGAGCCAGCTCTGCTATCTAGCAGCTGTGTGACCTTGGGCAAGTCCATTTGCCTCTCTGAGTCGACCTACCTCATGTATAAAATGGGTCTGAGAGTCCTCACCTACCTCACCAGCAGCTGTGGGGCTCCCACAAGGCAGAGAATGTGAAAGCACTTAATATGCTGACGGCACTGGACACTCTCTGTGGCCAGTGGGGCTCCAACCCAGGTTTTCCAGTGATTTCCATGGCCAGGGGCCCAGAGTGGGCTGGGGAAAGAAGCCACGCCCATCCAACTGGGGCTGTCCGTGGGTCAGAAGCGCTGGGCCACTTTATGCCCCGCGTACCCCGAGGTCAGGAGGCGGCCACGACTTGATGCGCTGCCCCTCCCTGTGAGCAGGGAGGTGGTGCCATTGGCACAGCAAGGACAGCACCCCTCAGGGGCCTCCCTGCCACGCATTTTAGTTAAGGCAGATTGACAGCCCACCGGGGCCTGTGGGAAGGGGACCCTGCCAGCAGGCCTGGCAGCACCCACTGCTCCTGCCTGAGGAGGCGCTGTCCAGCCGCTCTGGGGCGACAGCGAGACTGTGCAGGTCAGTCTGCAGCAGGTGCAGGGGGTACCACCAGGAGACTGGGCAGACAGACCTGGGATGTTCTGCAGTGTTGGGATTGCTCCTCAAGCCCATGCCGAGATCAGATCCCTGAGGAGCCAGCGAGGGTGCAGCCTCCGCAGTGAAAATCCAGGGACACCGCAGGCCCTGGCCACTCCCCCAGCTCAGGCGTGAGAGCCAGGGCTCTGAGCCCTGTCAGCCGCAGGAAACGCTCGGGCAGTTGGTGCTGAGCAGTGACAGGTCTCTGGCTCAGAGGATGAGTGCCAGGGGCTCTGCCACCCTGACAGTGGGCGGGGTAGTCTCCTCCCAGGAATGGGTCCACCTGGCTCTCAGATGGACATCCAGTTCTCCTCCTGAACTTGTTTTTCATGTCCAATGGCAAGATCATTTTTATACTCATAGTTTCTCATCTTTACAAAAGTGAGAGAAAAGAAGCCTACAGAATAGTTCCCATTTCACAGACGAAGAAACTGAGGGCCAGAGGCAGAGGCCTCTGGGAGAGGCCTGGGTGAGGAACTGACCTCTGCTGGGAGAGCCCCCGCCCCGCCCTGGCTCTGTGTGACTGTGTGCAGTGGGAGCTCACGTCCATCTCTTGCCCCCGCTCCCCACCCAGCTGCTTGCCCAGAGGCGGCAGTGGGGCAGTGTGTCCTGGAAGAGCGGAAGTGGGTTTTGTAATGGATACAGGTTCACCTTGGGGAAGGCCCCAAGAGCACTTGGCTGCTTTCAGAATCTTGCCGCGCCCAGCCTGGGCCTCACTGACAGGGAGGTGGGATCCTCTGGCTCCCTGTGACTTCAAACACAGGACTCTGACTGCCAGCACTGCTGAGCCACGGAGTGGGACCCAGGATGGGACCTAAACCCAGTGACTGTGCACCCAGACATCTGTTGCAGTCATGGTGAAGCTGGTGCTCTGGTCCCTGGGGCTGAGGGGCTGAGAGTCCGGCAGGCCTTGGGAAGTAGCAGGGTGGGTATTGGAAAGAGGAAACCTGTGAATGTGGTTCAGACTTGGAAGGACTTGGATACTGTTCACTTGAATATCACAACTCCTGGCTCAGGGCTGAATGGATTATGGGTTCAGTAGATGTTTGTTGAATGAATAAATGAGCCCCATTTGCAGAAGGGCCTCCATCGTGCATTCATTCAATCAGCCTTTATCGCAGACCTCCCAGTGCCAGGTCTCACGCTGCTCGCACAGACACATGCACACAACTCACCTGGGAGGGCCTGGTCTGGTGTGGCTAGGGGCTGGGCAAAGTCAGAACTGAAGGGTGTGGGTTTCAGCACTGAGAAGCCAGAGGCGGTGCTGGTCTAACCTGGAATGCCTCGGGAAGGAGGCAGGAGTGGGAGGGAGCCAGCCTGGTGAGGAGAACGCGCTGGGCCGTGTCCTGGGGAGGGTGGAGAGGGGCCCAGCCAGACCCCATGTTAATGCGGCGAGCACATTGCCACGTCCCCAGTGTCTAAGAATGAGGAGGCGTCACTGTCTCCATTCTATAGCGAGCAGGTGACGTGGCCTGCAGAAGGGTCTAATGCGGCCAAAGGGCAGAAGGAGGGCAAACTATTCAGAGACCCCAGTGCCATCCCCTGTCCTCAGAAACAAAGTGAAGCCATGTCAACAAGAAGGGAAAGAGGGGAACCGGGAATTAACCACTTCGGAAACCTCGCCCACAGCTGGCACTCGCAGTCCGCGCGGTAGCTTGTGCTGTGCATTGACGACGGATCCGGTTTGCTCCTGAGTGACGAGGAAAGCTTTAAAGCACTGAAAGCTTGTTTTACTTTACAGGCAGCTTTACTTGTAAATCAGAATAGGTAACATATACATATATATGTTTTCATTGCATTATATACATATATATTTTCATTACATTATTTTTAAATGTTCACAATTTTATTTTGATAAATGAAAAATTAGAAAAGTCATATCACAACTGTCGGCTAAAGTCGGTGCTCGGCTGCGCGCCTTCATATCACGGCTGTCAGCTACAGTCGCTGTGCGCATTCATCTGTGGCTGTCGACTATGGTCGCCGCTGGTCCCGAAGTGGTTAAGGAGGCAGCAGGCCCAGCCCTCCCCCAACCCCTCCTGCACCCACCTGTGTCCCGTCCCACAACAGGGACTTGCGTAAGAAAACTGACATTTATTAACAACCTAGTACACCAGGCACCAGGCACATCTTTTAGCTAACACTAAATGACAGATTCAGTTGTGCCCAGAACAGAATACTTTGCTCAATAATTATTTCTTGAGTAAATGGACTAACCACAATTCTTTTTTATTTTTTTGAGACAGAGTCTCACTCTGTTGCCCAGGCTGGAGTGAGTGCCGTGGCCTCAGCCTAGCTCACAGCAACCTCAAACTCCTGGGCTCAAGCAATCCTGCTGCCTCAGCCTCCCAAGTAGCTGGGACTACAGGCATGCGCCACCATGCCTGGCTAATTTTTTTTTATATATATATTAGTTGGCCAATTAATTTCTTTCTATTTATAGTAGAGACGGGGTCTCGCTCTTGCTCAGGTTCGTTTCGAACTCCTGAGTTCAAACGATCCGCCCGCCTCGGCCTCCCAGAGTGCTAGGATTACAGGCTTGAGCCACCGCGCCCGGCCCACAATTCTTATTTTACAGGTCAGGGAGGAAACTGAAGAACAAATAAGGAATTTGTTGAAAGTGAAAAACTGGCAGCACTGGGGACTGACATTCTATTATTGCTCACCCTACCTAAGTGCTGCTATTTATTTATTAATTTATTTATTTATTTTCAGACAGAGTCTCACTTTATTGCCCAGGCTAGAGTGAGTGCCATGGCGTCAGCCTAGCTCACAGCAACCTCAAACTCCTGGGCTCAAGCAATCCTGCTGCCTCAGCCTCCCAAGTAGCTGGGATTACAGGCATGCGCCACCATGCCCGGCTAATTTTTTGTATATATATTTTTGGTTGGTCAATTAATTTCTTTCTCTTTTTAGTAGAGATGGAGTCTTGCTCAGGCTGGTTTTGAACTTCTGACCTCGAGCAATCCTCCCGCCTCGGCCTCCCAGAGAGCTAGGATTACAGGCGTGAGCCACCGCGCCCGGCCATAAGTGCTGCTATTTATGCGATGCCTGCTATGTGATCCTGGGCGCTCTATATCTTGCTTGCTGGGGTGCAAGGGAGCCTTCCTTGACCCGATTTTAGGCCGGGCTGTCAGAGCCCACTCTGCTTCCCAGTGGGTCTACGGCACTGACAAGGTGACCAGCAGAACAATAGCTCCAGGTCCAAAGTGTCCTTCCTCGCTGTTCATATCTCTGGCAGAGCCAGGAAGTCCAGCCTGTCCTCAGCCCAGTAAACGTCCAGGCCCTTTCTGGCCTGGGCTCACCTGGCTCCATGTGGGGGCTGGGGTATTTAGGAAAGACCTTGGGAGGAGGAGGGATTTGAAATGGAGTAGAGCCCAGGCACCTTGAAATGGTGATGAAGGACATTTGGAACCGGCAGAACTCCACAAAAAGATGGCTGGGGGTACACAGGGTGGTAGAGACAGGCCTTGTTAAAGCAGAGGGCGCCTGTAGGTGCAAGCTGGGAAGATGAGCACACCTTCTGCAAGGGACTTTGGAGTCCCCACACCCCTCAGAGCCACTCCGTCCTCTTCACTGCAGGGGAAGGAGTCAAGGCCTCCTGTCTAGGCTGAGACTGGGGGACAGGTTTAAGCTAGCTCAGCAGCAGTTACCCAGTAGAGGCGAACATGCTAGGGACTCTCTCAGATGAATAGATAAGAGCAGCACACGATTAGCACATTGGGAAGTAACACAGATATGCTAAGCCCTGGGAAATTATTTGGTCTTACAAGTAGGTTAAACAGTCCTTCTGCAACGCAGTCTCAGTGAACCTTTCTTTCCTCCACGGGGCAGAGGGGTGCGACGCTGGAGCCGCATCTTGCAGTTCATTACGGGGGAGCTAGCTGGGATGCTCGTGCGACCTGATTCTCCCGCCCACCTGCCCTGAACCCCTACACAGAGGGGAGCACAGAAGCTGCCATCACCACCCACCTCTCCAACTTCACCTGCACCAGCCATGCCCTCCGAGGGGACTGAGGGTCTCGGTGGGTGACGTCAGGCTGACGCTGTACATGACGCAGGCACGTGCTGACCAGATCCCACTCCCTGCCAGGAACGCTCAAGCCCACCTGCCTGCGGTCCGTGGCCCTCACTTTCCTGCTCAGGCTGCCATTCCTACTGGGGCGTGGGGAGGTCAGGAGGTTCCCGCTGCGGCATAAGTCAGCGGTGCAGACCACCCTGGTGCCCCCCCTCTGCCATCGCAGGAGCGCCCGGCCTCCGGACACCACCCAACTCATCCTCCACCCCAGGGAGCAGGGTGGGGTATGGTGGGGTCGCCACCAGGCACAGCCTGTCGAGGAACTGTGGGAAGAGGCCTGGGGACCCGGCCTCTTTGCGGGGTTTCCTTGTCTCATCCTGGCCAGTGCTGGGGCCTCCCCAGGAGACCCGGTAAGAATGGAGACGTTTTCCTTAGCCAAACAGCAGATGGGGTGTGGGCGGCTCCCCAGGGGGGCAGCGCTGGCTGAGCCCACTCGGGAGAGGGACCCAGGGGTGCAGAGAGGGGGACAGAAGCCTGCTCACAGCCAGAAATCTCGGCATAATCTCGTTCCTTTGCCCCCAGAGACTGCCCACCGCTGTGGGGGATGGTGCTGGGAAGAGGCATATTTGCCCCTGAGACCCAGAGGGAATGTGGAGGGCTCAATCCAGAAAACCAGCCAGTGAGAGTAGAAGAGTCCCAGGGGTGACGAGCCCTCTGGCCTGTGACCCCAGGGGCTCAGAGGAGGTCCCCGGGTATGGGTCAGGACATGGTCCCAGGGGCGAGTGCTCAGCCTGGCGCCACTTTAAGGGGTGGGGCATGCCGCAATGTCCCTGTGCCTGCGAATGAGCTGCCAACCCCTCTCAAGACTGACTGCGCCCATGTCTGGTGTAGGCAAGAGGAGAGATTGTTTGCGAGTGGTCCCAGACATGGAGTCCAGTCTTGCCCACTCAGCATATGGGTGTCCTAGGGTGCCAGCCTTCCTCAAGGAAGGCCTGTTCCTTTGGCGTCCTAAAAGAAGGGTTTCTTGTGTTCAGCAGGCGGCCAGGAGCAGTGCTGGGGAAGCGGCTGGTCCTCCTGCCCCAGGAGGGGAGGCGCTCTGAGAACTTCTCTAGCCTAGAGACCCCCCTCCTTTCAGGTCAGGCTAACCCTACTCACCCCCCAATTCCCTGGGTGTTTCTCTTCCAGAGGTTGCACATTGGTGGCCTGCACAGCTGTTTTGCTTCCCACGTTTTTAAAAAAAGGATTTTACACGAAAATCCAGATTTCAAATTTCTTAGAAAAAATCAGGAGCTGTGACAACACTGGGCTGGCATTCCCACACATTCCCAGTCGGCAGCAGCTGAGCAGCGGGGCCTTCTGCACGGGCCGGGCACTCACCGGCCTCCCCCACCCCGAGGCTCGCACCTCCACACCCGCTCCGAATTCTCCTTCCCTAGTGGCATCCCTTCCTGCCTGCCTCGCCACGTCTGAAGCTTACCTTCCTTCCACCCTCATTACTGCATGGAGGCTACTCCCCCCCACGCACAGCTGTCTCCTCCAGTGATTGCAGGCTTCCTGCGGGCAGAACAACGGTTGTGCGCCCATGTGCTTCCAGAAGCTGGCCCGGGGTTCTCAGGGAATGTGTTGAATGAACAGGCCTCTCACCTCTGCTCCACCCTCCTTTCCCACAGGGCTTGAGGCCTTCTCCAGACTCGAGGTAGAAGGCCCCCTAGGACTTCCTGAAAGGGAGGCGTGTCACTCTGGGTCTTGGGAGAGGGAAGGCACGAGAAGGCCCCTTGCCTGGTCCTCTCTCTGGTTCTTTGAGGCAGCTGGAATTTCCGAAGCACTCACTTGCTTTGCTTTGTTTGCTTTTTAATTCAGGGTATCATCACGGGGCCGAGGGATGATTTCATACCTTTTAATAAGGGAATCTTCAACCAAATAGCCCTCGCTGCTGTTCCATCAATCCACTGGAGCACCAGCCACAGGGACAACTCGTTCACCAAGTAATTGCCGTCATTCAAGTACCGGGTGGGGTGTTGTGAGATGTCAGCTGAGTGAATTTTTCTTAACCGAGTGCCCTTGCACCATAAGGCCTGTACAGTCTGATGGCCTGGTGGAGCTTCCCACAAGCAAAGTCTAGCTAAATACCTGGGCACCGGCATCTCCAGTCCCCACTGCTGGTGGCCTGGGGAAGCTGGCCCTGATGCTCTCCAGGACACCCACTGCCAAGCTCCACCCACTTTGCCTCCTCTGCCCCTGCCCGTTGGCAGAACTTCCTTCCCTGGGGGCGGGGGATGTGCTGGGGGCACCCACCAGGGCCACTGCACAACGGCAGGGACACCTTTCTCATTGGCTCCCACGTGAACGGCCCTCGGCACAGCACCCCAAGCAACCCACAGGAACGCTGGCCCTGGAGTGGGGCAACATGGTGACTCTGACACCTGCACAGGATCACAAGGACCCACGGCCCTGACTCTGAGCTGAGACTGCCGGGCCTTCTGGACCAGGTGCAGGGCCTCCTCAGACCTCACGTTTCTACACCCCAGCTACCCTAGAGCACCCTCACCCCGCACGCTGTGGCCCAGAGACATTCCTGCATGGGACACAGCAGGGGGCAGGTGTGACTAGTGAATCGGTCCCTGCCCTGACCGCAGACTGGTCCCAAGAGGACCATAACCCCACCCCACCACTCCCCACCTCCGGCAGAGACCTCATCCCAAACCTTTAGTTGCAGAGGATGGAATCCATGGCAGCCCAGGCCTGGCAGACCCCATCCCAGGGGCTTGAGGCTCAAGATCTGTGACCCTCTCGGCCAGATTCAGAAGCCATCTGTACCATGGACCAAATGGTGGGCAGGGCCTGAAATGCAGGGGCCCAGGCTTTGGAGCCAGAGAGCCCTGGTCTGAACCGGGGCTCCATCTCCTCCTGGCTTTGCAGCCTTGCAGCAGTCACTCAACCTCTTGGAGCTTCACTTTCTTAAGGGTATAAAACTCACCAACAGCTCTGCTGTGAAGGCTCAATGACAAAATATATGTAAAGCCCCTTGTCTGGGCCTGACAGTGTGCGCAGCAGAAATGTATGTTCCTCCCCTCCCAAGGGCTCTCTGACTCCTGTCATACTGGCCCTAGGAAGTGTCCTGAGCTAAGGAGAAAGGTTCTAGTAGGACACTCCTGTGGCTGCTGCCAGGATCAGTTTGCAAGGCCCAGCGAGGGATAGTACCTAGTGCTTATGTCATCACAGTGGCAGGACAGGAAGGTGGGGCTGGAGCCGAGCCTCCCAGACAGCTGGGCTTTGCTGGAAGTGGACTCAGCAGAACCAGTGGTGTCCTGGGGACTCTAACAAGCTGTCCATTAGGGACGCTTTGTCTCCTCCACCCTGTAGATGCCCACAGCTGGTAGTGGGTAAACCCACCTAGGGACAGGACACAGCAGGGCTGCTAGACTGGAATAAAAACATGAAATCTGCATGGGGGGTGGGGAGACATGGCCCAAGCAACCCCTAGAGCTAGAGAGGAGAGGAGGAGGGGTGGGGTGTAGGGGGCAATGCAGGGGCTCTGGCACAAGGAAGAGAGTCCCCTCATCTCTGGCCACCTTGGGCTGACTCAAGTGTGTGTGAAGACCTTGTACCCACCTGCCATCAGATGAACAGGGTGTTTCCCAGGGCCCAGCCCTAGGGTCCTGCTCTGTCTGCCGCCTCTTCTGACGTACAGCATCCTGCCACCGCATCCAAGCGGCTGCCTGTGCCTCCCCAATGGGTGTCAACAGGGGCTGGGCTCAGCTTGCCCCGCTTAGCAGGTTTCCGCAGCCCTTTTCTTACTAAGCAGGTCGGCGTGTGGCTGTGGGAGCGCCTAGGGTCTGAGTCCTCTCCTGGAGGCCCAGCAGGCCTGAGGCCACAGCACACCTCACTCCAGGTTATCTGCAGCCTCCTCATCCCTATCTGGTTGCCAGGGATCAGGCATGCCCCGGAAAGGCAGGGGACGAGCCAGCCACACGAGGAAGGAAAGCTGGGTGAGAAAAGCCATCTCAACCTCACAAGCCACAGCAGCAGTGAGACACATGTGCAGCAGCACATTCTTCTCCCTGGGTCTGCATCTCAGTCTGGGGTTTTGTGGCCCTGAATTCTGAATGCAGAAACAATGACGTGACTAAAGAGACAGGCCCCAGCACACAGAAGAGTGTCTGGAGTTAAATCCAGAAAATAACCAATGAGTAGAGGATGAATCTTTCTTGCTTAGGGGCAGGAGAGCAAACAGGAGGCACAATGACATCTTTGGTCCATGACAGGCCCTGACCCTATCCCACCTGGGACAGATAAGCAGTCTGGCCCGTTAACCCAGAAGGGCAAGCCCATGCCTGGGTATGGATGGAGCAAGGAAACAGTTCCTCAAAAGTGTCAGATGCATGTAAAAAACTGGAAAACTTGGTGTGCCGCCTTAGAGGAGTGGACATAGAGGTGGCACACAATGGATGAGAGACAGCGTGCAGGAGGCCACCCATGCTGGCAGGCAAGAACTAAGAACCTTGAGAGACTCTGCCCTGCCTGTGGCCAACACATGCCATGACATCGGGCAGACTCCCTGGCTGCAGGCTCCTCCACCTGTCCTGCAGGTACAGGAGACTCCATGCTGAAGGAGCGAGAAGGAGCGTGCGGCGTGAGAGGGAGTGGGAGACGTGGGTCCTGGGCCATGGTGGGAAGGCGGCTCTGGCTGGGGAAGGAAGGCTAGGAGGCCTGAGGTGTCTCTAATGAAGTCCCAACAGACACACAGGGCTGGGTGTGAGCCTGGAGAGCTGGCCCTCCTCCGTCCCCACGCTCAGCACACTTCAAATTAATAATTAAAATGCTTCCTGTCAAATCCAGCCTGACACGTAATTAGAGCAGCTCCAGGCTTTAGGCAATGGTGATGAAAACAGCTCCTTGTTAGAAAGAGACTTTTCTGGGGACAAGCACAGTGACAATAGAACCTTCCCCCCCAAATTTCTCCATCAGGGCCTCCCCTCTATCTGCATGCCAGACGTATATGTTAGGGGTTTTCCTTCTAGCCTGGAGAGAGGCGGGGGCTGGGGAGGAACCTCGATTTTCCCCTTTGCGCCGGGAGAAGATTGGTGCCATCCTAGCTGACACAAGCGCAGCCCAGGGATTTGGGCAAGGAGGGTAGGAGATGGCTCCTCAGAGTTTCAAAGGCCAGACAGGTCTGGCCCAGGGCAGATCCCGAGCCATGCCTGCAACTGGGCACAGAAGGCATTGCTACCATGTCCTTTCCGCCTGGGGCTGCTGCAGAGTAGCCGAGCTCAGCCACCAACTGTTCAGTGGCCAAGGCACCCCAGGCCCCGCCCACAAGCCCATAGTGTCCGTCACTTCCTCTGGAGCAAGGCCCTTCCCCATTCCTGCCAGCAAAGTGCCCCACAGACCCAGGAGTCCTGGCTCCCCCAGGGGCAGAGCTTGGAGGTGCTGTCCATGGTTCTAGAGAAACTTCCAGTCTTCATCCTGCTCCCACATGAGTTCTTCCAGAGCCCTGACTGGTCTCTCCTGCCCTCTAGACTCCATCCTCCATAGTTCAGTCCCTGAGCCCTAGTCCCTGAGCCCTATCACATTGCCACACCTCCACACCTGCCACCAAGACTGCCCCCTCCCTGCCCCAAGAGGAGGAAGGAGCGCCCCCTGCTTAGCTCATGCATGGAGAGCCCTGAGGGCCCAGCCTGGGGTTGCACCCCATGGGCCTGCCCGCAGGAGCTCGGGGATTGGAGCCCACACTCAAGCTACCTATTAGAAGAAAAACACTTTAAAGCAATGTTGCGTTGCCTCACTGAAGTTCCTTCATAAATATTTTAAAGGTGTTTATTAGGAAAACCACAGGAGCAGAGAGGAGGTTGCTGAGGCTGGGAGGAGAGGTGGCTGTAAGGGCTCACTGACGTGCCACCACTACTGCTGGTGAGACATTTGCTCCTGTGGAGGGCTGGCCCTGTGGGGGCTGCAAAGAGGAAAGGCCCACCGTGTTGAGCTGCCCACCCCGTGCAGGAGGTGGCCGCCCAGATGCCCATGCTCTTGTCCTCAGACTGAACCCCACAGAGGCAGATGACAGAGTCCTCTGGACACGGCATGACCTGGGGGCAGCAGCAACCTGGGTCCTGCTCTGAGATTTGCTCCCAGTTCCCCCCATTGCTTGCCTTCTCTGAGCTCAACAACCTAGTGGAGAAGAGAGGGGCTGGGGAGGCCCCTCCTGGGCAGGCTGATGTGGATGCTGTCCTTTGGTTCCTCACTCCCTCACCCCCACACCCCCGCCAAATGCCCACATGCACCCAGGGCCACACACATCAGGCCAGGAGCAGCCAAGGCAGAGCAGGTGCAGGGGACAGACTGTCTTCCCAGGAGCCCCTCGGCCCAGGTATCCTGCCCTGCCTTGCGTCACTCCGCCAGGCAGGGAGAACCCAGCAGGGGCCCTGGAGAGGGTAAGAATGGGGGCCTGCCTGCAGGCCCGTCACCCCTGGGGGGGTGCAGGGACAGAGTCGCGGCGCCAGAGCTGCCTCTGACACAGCTCCTCTCCTTGAGAAAGAGCTTCTTTCTCTTCCCCAAGCCGAAGCCAAGCGGCCCATCAAGCTCTGAGAAGGCGGAACAGACCTGCAGGCCACAGGCTGCGCGCGGCGCTTGGTGGCCCCCGGCTCCATGCCTGGGCTCCCTCTCCGTGCCCGGGCTCCCTCTCCGTGCCCGGGCTCCCTCTCCGTGCCCGGGCTCCCTCTCCGTGCCCGGGCTCCTTCGGCTACCGTCTCGGGCCGAGCAGCCCTCGCTACTGCACCTGCACCCTATCCGCACCACCTCCCCGCACCCTGTCTGACCCTCATTACTGGTCTCGGGTCGAGCCTCTCTCCTTTGTCCTGTCTGAATCCAGTGCCATCTGGGCGGGTCTGTCCAGTCACACTGCGCGAGTGCGGTGAGGTGGCCCCATGAAGGTCTGTTCTTCGGGTAGTCTCTATGTCAGTCAACTAGGGCAGGGGGGTCGCCCTCTCGAGCCCACCCTGCAGATGCAGCTGCCGGGGTGCAGGTCTCCCAGCAGCAGCTCCCGAGGGGCAGCGGATGGCTCCCCACACAGAGCGAGCAGGGGAACAGAGCCCAGGAGCCTGCTCTGGTAAATAAATAAAAAAAGAATGACTTGCAATTACCATATCAATTGTTTCTGGGTACATAAGGGCTTCTAAAAGATTTTTAAAATAGATTATTCCCTTAAATAGGTTAAGCACCCTTTGGCAGCCTCATTTACATTGTTCATGTGCTGGGAAATCCTTTTTTCACGGGTAGTGCAGCAGTAAACTTCAGGCTCAGTCATTTCCATTTGGAGACCAGAGTTAATGTGGTTAGGTCCTTCCCTGCCTGCGTGTACCAGAGGGCAGGGGCTGCTCCGTGCCCAGCCCTGGGCTTGGGGTGGGCAATCCAGACCCACTCCAGAGAGAACTCCCAGGAAGCAGTGAATGTGCACACGCTTCGTCATGGCTGTGCAGTGCAAGGGGCGGATCTGGGGTACCCGGGAGGGGTGTGTAGGACCCGCACAGGCAGAGGAGAGGGAGGGCAGATCCACTGGTGAGGGGAGCTTGAGAAAAGGCTTATAAACACAAGTGGATATGAGACATGCAACTTTTGCCACCCATCAGTCATCTCTGTCCCCTTCTCCCTTATACATCTCCCTGACTCCCCGATCACCCACCCTGCAGACAGAACAGAATGCAGCGGCACTGCAGAGCCCACTCCAAAAACGCCCTACGTCCAGAACCCCTTGCTGCCAGCACATTCTCCTATTGGGCTGACCCAGATCCTCCTGGCTGCAGTGGCTAGGAGGACACTTGAGAAAAGCAACACAGATAGAGTCACCAAGGAAATCAGCACCCTGGCCATGCCTTCCAGGTCACCAAGGCCCTCAGCATGATCCCCCAAGGAGGTGGAGCTCCCTCTGCACCCTGGCCAGCTTCAGTTCCCAGAACGTTTGCTGAAGCTGCACCACGAGCACATGGACTTCAATGCAATTGCAAAAGCTGTATGAACAAGAAGTGTGTTCATTCATTAGCAGCAAATTACGCTAAATTATCCTCACCAATAAGGCAAAACGTCGGTTCAGTGGCAGCAGGCTCTGCAAAGACACATGTTGGTCCCTCTCCCCACCCCCAACAGTGGGGGTCATGCTCTGCAGGGACCTTTTAGGAGAGGATTCTGGAACACAGGAGCAGGAAGGAAATGGAATAGGGCGCAGGCCAGCCCCCAGGGAGCGTGCGGGCCTGTGAGTCACGGCAGGCAGGTAGACGCTGAGGGTGAGTTTTGAGAATGAGGGAGGACCAGAGGCCAGAGAGCTGCGGGAGGCTGGGGGAGTGGTGGGGAGTCACTCTGAGTGCTGCAGGTGTGAGGCATAGCGGGGACCCTAGGACGCCCTGGGGCGGCAGCAAATTTGAGAGGAAAGGGAAGGGGAGGAAAGCAGGAAGAGCGCGAAGGCTCTTACCTGCCTGAGCCTGGCACACACGCACAGACTGACGGCCACAGGGAGCAGGACAGATGGTCCTTCCCTTAGAGAACACGGTGCTGGAGGGAGGAGGGAGCCAGAGCTACCACGCGACTGTGCACATCCGGAGGCCTGGGGGCGACAAGGGGGAGACACAAAGGGAAAAAGGGAGTCAGTGGGGGGGGAGGAGGAGAGAACACGGGAGGACCCTCCACCTCCTACACTAGAGCTGAAAGGGACTGAGCCGTCATCGGTGTCACCCTGCCCTCCTGGCTCTCCCAGAGCCTGGGTGTCTGGTCTGGCTGAGGACAGGAACTCGGAGTTCCTGCTTTCCCGCAGTCCCTGATCTCACAACACGGGGAACAGGGCCTCCCTCTCCATCACTTCCCTCAGCCTTCCTTGCTCCTGTATTTCCTGTGCTTCCCTTAGTTAGAAAACAAAAAAGCCTTGGTTTGATACAGTGATCACCGAGGTGCCTGGTCTCAAAGGTCTCTGCCTGGGGTGTCCTTCTCAGTCCTATTTTATATGAGCTTGTAAGCTAGGCTAGGGCCCCTGGGGGCTGCATGTCAAATATTTAGCAATGACCTCAACCAGCTGCATCAGAACTGCTGGTGATGGAGCCCAGGCAGAGGTATTATTTAAAACTCCCGGGGAGATGCTGATGCACAGCCAGGGTTTGGAAGCCTCTGGGCCGATGGCATCTAGAGCTGGGTCACCAGGAGCATAGTGCCCAGAGTCAAGGAGGTGAGAGCTAATCCATTAGGAGCTGAAACGTCATGATCCACGGCAGGGGCCTCGGTCTGAACGGAACCACGATGAACACATCCAGAGGAGGGCGCTGAGATGGAGACATCATGTTAGCTTCGGGGGGGGGGGGGGGGGGGGGGGGGGGGGGGGGGGGGGGGGGGGGGGGGGGGGGTGTTTTGCTGCTTTACGCTGGAGAAAGGCTGGGATCGAGGTTACAGACCCTCTGTCTGAGGGCTGGGATGTGTCTGCCCTGTGAAGCTTGGGCTTTTCTCTGTCCTAACAAAGTGCTGCCTTGTTAGTGATGAAATAGTGTCGCCATAATTACCTGGAGCTGGTAGAGCCAAATGGCAGTTTATGAATGCCCTGGGACGCGAGTGCAAGAGATTGAACTCGCCCTGAGGCAAACCTCCCTCATCCATTACAGTCCGTGTTCTGGGTGCGGGCGGCCCAGAAAGGCAAAGGCAGCTCCTGGGTAACTGAGGCAGTGGCAGCAACAGCAGATGCTGAAGGGCAGGCAGCCCAGGAGGTGGCAGACGGGGCTGACTGCAGGCTCTGCACACCGCTGGGTCGGGCTCCGCCCTGAGGGCCCTGACGCCAGCTGGGCATGAATTCCAATCACCATTTCTGCCCTGTCTATGATCCATTTTGCTAGTCACTCTGGAGTTTTCTTCACTTGCATAGTCTTCCTGCCACAGGGACGGGCTAAAAAGGCAGCCCAAACAATTGGCAACTCTACCAACATTTAAAATGCACCCAGAAATCCCACTTCTAGGGCTCTCTACTATAGAAACTGGAGCACAAGCCTGCATTGTTTGTATCTAAGCTATAAGAACTAACAAAATATATTCTAGAACAGCAGTACTATGAGATACTATGTAGCCATTTAAAAAGAATGAGGGAGGTCTTTGCAAGAAACTTGATACAAAATAGTATGTACTACAGGATTCCATTCATTTGAAGTTTGAGAACAAGCAACATTAATTCCTGGTGAAAACAGCCAGGGTGGGGCTATTGACTAGGAAGGGACAGTAAGGAACTTTCTGGGATTCTGGAATTGCTCCATCTGGTAGAGGTTATATGGGTAGATATTTGTGTAAAAATTCATGGAGTCCTACAGTGAGGATTAGCATCTTTTAAGCACTGCAGGTATGTTACACATCAATATGGAAAGTAAAGAGGAGGAGGGCACTCTAGAAGAACTGACTTGGGAAAAGTCTGAAAAAAAAACAAAAAACAGCTCATGCCTGTAATTATGGGAGGCTGAGGCAGGAAGGCCGATCACTTGAGGTCAGGAGTTTGAGACCAGCCTGAGAAAGAGTGAGACCTAGTTTCTACAAAAAATAGAGAAATTAGCTGAGCACAGTGTTCTGAGCCTGTAGTCCCAGCTACTCGGAGGCTGAGGCAGGAGGATCGCTCAAGCCCAGGAGTTTGAGGTTGCAGTGAGCTATGATGATGTCACTGCACTCTAGCTGGTTGATAGAGCAAGACTCTGTCTTAAAAAAAAAGAAAAAAAGAAAAACAGGAAAAAGAAGTTGCAGAATAATATGTATGATACCATTTTTATAAATGTGTAATCCTGGAGAAACCAGTCTGGAAAGGCAGCAAACCCCTAATGGCGCTTCCTCGGAGGGGAGGACTACCTATCTGTGCCGTCTGCATCTAGTGCGTGACTCCGCTGCACACCAGCCTCCGACCTGCTCTCCGGGCGCCCTGCACTGGGAGGCCGAGGGTCTTGGCTACGCAGCAAACTCTGTCAAGTCTCAGCCTCCATGTCTCAGTTCCAGACTCGGGCTTTAGAACAGGATCCTTGGACACTGCCCGGCTGACACGTCCCAACGTCCCACTCAGCACCGCCTCTGGGACAGAGAGAGGTCAGGTGCCTCTGCTCCTGCGGACGGCACCACTGCTGTCTGTGCGTGTGACAGAGGCTCTCACACACGCGTGGAGAGGCAGATGGCTCGGGGTCCCCAGCCTCGCACTAACCTCTCTCCCGTCTCCTCTCTCCGGGTGGCGAGTGGTCATATCAGCCAACTGGTCTGCACAATGCTGCTTACAGATGATCCCAGAGGGGAATTCTGGTCACACCGCGAGCCAGGCAAATGAACCCTCGCTCTGTCCCCTCCTTAATATGGATGTGACACCTGCAGGCTACAGCTTGTCGCACTGTGAGAATTATTTCTCCATTAAAATGCAGGAGTTGGCACTGTGCCCAGGAGGGACGGCTAAAAATACTGCTGTCCAGGGCGCTCGGCACCAGAGGGCTTGGCGGGCTCTCTCTCTACCCCTCACCTCCAGGCAAGCCCCGCGCCTGCTGGACCTCCCCCAAGCACTTGAGACCATGTCGCGTTTGAGCCTTACCCCTGTCCTGTCACCAGTTGCCGTGCCTATTTTACAAAGTAGCAAACTGAGGCTCAGACAGCTTGCTCTGGGTCACTGTGTTCAATCTACAAGTCGCCTAGGCAGCAACAGCGCATGGCCCAACTACAGGGAGGGGAAAACATAACCCTCCATGTGTGCCCAGCACTTTACAGTTTGCTTCATCCGCCCCTCACAACAATCCTTTGAGGCAAGAGCTATCACTCCTCTGCGCTACCAGTGGAGCTGAGACGACACGCTCAACGGCACACGGGCTGCAAGGGGCAAAGGCGCATCTCCGCACAAGACTTTCCGTTGAAACGCCACACGGCACCGACGATGGGCCTTCAAGCAAGGTGAACAGTCTCACTCCTAGCACCATCAACTTTGTAACAAATCCTTCAGTTTGTAAAGAACACCTGGCGCTTTTCAGGAGAGGATTCATTACCCCTATTTGTTAATAAAAGATAAGGAAATTAAGGTTCAGAGGATAAAGGACATGGTCACAAGTTAGCGGAAGAGCCAGGATTGAAAGTCAAGTGTCCCGACTCTCAGCCCAGGCCTGTGCAGCCCTGGGATTGACGGCCGGCCCAGCGCCGAGACGATGGCATCTGGGGCAAACGGACGCCGCGCGCTCTGCGGGCGCCACCTCCTCCAACCTGGCTCTCCGGAAGACTGTTTGCCTCCTCTCAGGCTTTCTGAGTGGATGTGGTTAAAACCTCAGCCCCGTTTTTCATGTAAGAAAGCCAAAGCCCAGAGAAGGGAAGTGCCTGTCAGGGTCACTGGGCAGAACTAGGCCCTGGCCTGGTACCCGTCCTGCTGGTCAGCCAAGGATAGCGTGCAGAACTCCTTTCCGGCATCAGTTCTTCCTGGGTCTCAGCTCCCAGCCTGTGAAATGGGGACATTAGCAGACCTCCTAAACGAGCCCAGGGTTTGAGTCCTCTGAGGCAAAGAAATTGGGTGATGCTTCCAGGAGCGGAAGGAGACCCACACACTAAGCAAAAGGTCTGGCTTTCTGGACAGCCTGCTTCACTCCACCTAGAGGGAAACTGAGGCCAGCGAGGGGACACAAGGGCCATGGAGACCCAGTGACTTAAGGACGGTGACGAGAGTCGGGAGCCCCAGGCACTCCTGTCCCGGACTGAAACGTCCAGAAGGGACACCCCTGCGCAGCCCCAGGCCCGCCCTGCTCCCAAACACTTGACAGAGGAAAACGCTTTTTACAAAGACATTTATTTTTCCCAAAATACACCCCAGTTTATAAAACTCCTCAGAGTCCCACATTTAAATTAGAAACCTCACATCTTCCACTGCTGGGTAGGGAGAGACGCCATCCAGAAGGCGACAGAACGTCACAAGTTCTGCTCTACTGGAGGCCGGGGCTGGCGGGAGGCAAGCCAGGAGTGTCTGCCCTGGCTTCGAATAGCACCATGGTGGGAGTGGGGGTCCCCTGGGTCCTGGAAGCCCTCCTGGCCCTGCCCCACCCCGGGCTCCAGCCGGGGAGAGGCCTGAGGCTTCGCCCGTGCTACTGCTACGAAAGGTGTGGAGGGCCGTGGCCACCTGCTCACACCTGCAGAGACGCGCTGAAGCCTACCAGATTCCCTACTTGTGGCAAGGGGCGTGCTCCTCTCTCCAGGTGTCTGCCCTGCCCCACGCTCTGGGTAAGAAGCTGGGGTGGGACGGGGCTGAGGTATCCCGGAGGCTGTGGGCACAGCAGGGAGCCAGGCAGGAGCTGCGTGAACTGCAGGGGGGTGCTGCGCGGCTGCAGGGAGATGCTCGAGGAAGCGCCCCAACACCTGGCACGGGCTCACGCCCTGTGCTTGCGCAGTACGTGTTAATTAAATGGACAGACCAAAAGGAAGAAACAAAGGCTCCAACGGTGGGAAAAGCAGAGGCAGAAGCTAACCCCCCAGAGAAGCAGTGTGACCAGCACACACTTCCCACGGGAGGGCAGGCAGAGAAGAGGGCCTCGGAGGGCACAGCCCGGGGTGCCATGCAGGAGACCGGGCCAGGGGACGGCCACATGCGTTCCGTGTTCCAGCACGTGCACCTGTGCGTCTCTGCACACCTGTGTGTGTGTCGGGGAGAGGGTCCTGTCTCCACTTGGTGGGGAGGAGGCAGGAGGAGACAGCCACTGGGCTCTCGGAGATGCCGAGGCTTAGTGCCCCTGGCTGGGCAGACAGGACTCTGTGCAGGGGTGGGGACAGGACCGAGCAACCGTCACCAGTGTATCGGGGCCACTGGCAACATGGCAAGGGGCAACTGTGCATTGTGTACTTGGAGAAATAAGGCAGGGGTTGGTCTGAATATTGCATCCTTGGAGGAAAAAGGCAGTCAGATGGCCCGTGCAGCATTGGAGGAATAGGGTGGTCATGTGGTCGTGTGGTCTGTGCACTGTGTCCCTAAGAATAAGGCAGTAGGATGATGTATGTAGTGTGGCACTGGAGAAATAAGGCAGCAGGCAGGGCGACTTGGAGAAATTAGGTGGGGGAGTGGTCTGTGTGCTGCGTCCCTAAGAAATAAGGCAGCAGGATGACTTGGGAATCGTGTCCACTGAGAAGTAAGGCTGCAGGGTGGCCTGTGTGTCACATCCTTTGGAAAACAAGCACACCTGCCAGAGCAGGACCCATCTGTTGGGGGCAGGGCTCACACCGAGGTCGCAGTGCAGCCAGAGGATGGGAGCCCCAGGCAGGAGGCAGCAACTCCCTGGTCCTTGTGGTCAGGCTATTTCTTGTCCATCATCTGCATTTCATGACGAGAAGAAAAAAAGGAGGGGGAGTATTAAATGCCAGAAGCCCAGGCACCAGGTCACATAACCCGGGTGGGGAGTATGTGTGACACTGGCCTCAGGGATCCAACAGACAGCCCCTGTGCTGACCACCGCCCTGGAGGCCCAGGCCAAGACCTGGGAGCCGGGCACTGGGCATGACCAGGAAAGCCCAAGAGAGCCCACCCTCCCCTTGCCCACCTCTCTCTCTATCCCACAAGCCCTCCCACCGGCCCCCCACTGGGAGCACTGTTCCCCTCTCCTCTCCCCTGCTGTCCACCCAAGTCACCCTCCAAGGCCTGGCCCAAACCCCTCCTCTAGCAGAAGCCCTTCTCTAGTGTCCCCTCTCCATACTGATTTCCCCGAGAATGATGCTGTAGGTAATCTCCTTCCTTGTGGCTTCTTGTCTCCACTTGGAGGGGCACAGTCCTGACCTCATTCCACATCCGAACCTGAATGGAGTCGGGGAGAAGGGCTTGGCCCACCCCTACTCCTCCCGGTCCTGGTCTTTGGGCCTGTCTGACCCCAGGAAAAGAAGCCCCCCACCTGGACACCACCTCTGCAGTCGTCCCCTGTGTGGCCAGAGACTGGGGGCCCGGCTGCCCACAGAGGAGCAGGGTGAGGAAGCCAACTGCTCTCCCACCTGGCGTGGTCTCCGGCAACGCCTCCACGCCAGGCTGACAGTGCGATCTCCCTCTGCTCAACTCTTCTGATCATTCGGTTCCGAGCAACAGGGAGGAGAACAACTTATTTCCTACATTCCCTAACATGACTGCTGTTATAATGTGAATACTGATGACTGTTGACACTTACTAACCTCCTACTGTGTGCAGAGGACATGGCTGCCCAGCTGAAATGGCTTTTCAAGCCTCACCTGGGTCAGGGGTCCTGTGAGTATGTTCTGACCAACGAGAGGTAAGCAGAAGTGACACACTCTTTCCAGCCAAGCCCTAGGAGGACATGTGCCCTCCCCTTCCTCAGTCCCACTGCCTCTGCAGGGTGCTGGAAGCGGGAGCAGCCTCCCGGCCCTGGGGATGGAAGCTTTGAGTTGAAGAGGGCAAAATCCAGGTAACTGGAACCTGGCTCCAGGACGTCGTGGCTTTAACATTACCTATGCTCAGACTATTACCGGAGAGAGAAAAACTTCTGCCCTGGTTAAACCTCTGCCAAATTTGGGTCCTATTAGAACAGCTGGGACCTTGGTGACTCGGCCCTCTGCCATCTCACCGGGAAAGGTGAGGCTGCTCTTCCAGGGAAGGGGCTTCAGGCCACCAGTGAAAGGCGATACCCACCCACACCCCGCCTCCTACACCCGGCACCAGCACACAGGCACACAGCCCCAAGCAGCACACGTCTTTACCTTCTTTGCTTTCGGAGTGCTTCAGAGGCTGCAGGGCTGCAAAACAGGAAGGAGCATGAGGGGGAGGAGCCGTGGAAAGCAGAGGGGCAGAGTGTCAGGCGGGGGAGAAGTGAGGGCCGGAAGGACCAGGACCAAGGAGCAGGAGGAAGAAATTGGCAGGGCAGGGACAACATCACAGCACAGGGAAGGGGCCCTGGGCTGCGATCCCAAGCCCCAGTCCCAAGTCTCAGCTCCACTCTGTGGCCTGTCACTCCTCTCTGGGCCTCAGCTAACTGTGTCTATAGAATGGGGACAAGCCCCGCCCTGCAGCAAAGTGGAGGTGCGGATGTGCACTGAGCCCACGCCACACACAAGGTGACGTGAGGCACTAAGGAGGCTGGCAGATCTGCAGGTACCCCCGGGCGGGCCTGGGACCACATGGCATGGAGATTGACCAAATCTCTAACCCACCCTCTTGTCCCCACACCCTCCCTTCTGCCAACAACATCTGCCTCTGAGCATGAAAAATGAGGTCTGATCCCAGAGCTCTGTATGCCTGCCACACTGGGCACCAACAGGCAGAGAATTAATTGGCATAATTTATAGCAGTCCCCAGGTGTCAATCTCCTGTCTGCGGGGGTGGGGAGGAAACCGGTGTCAAATGGAACCATCCCAAATGGCTCAGCAGGAACCCACCTCTCCCAGCCCACGACGCCCTGGAAGGGAAGCCTCCCGTGGCCACGGCACAGTGCCCTGGCGTCCAGCCCGAGCAGGGCTCCAGGTTTACTGTGCAGTGTCCTTCGCAAACACCTCCCAATCCAGTCACTTGAGAGAACTTCAAAACCGGCCTCTGGTGCCACCAGGGCAGGGTCAGAATGACATTTTACAGACAGGAAATTGAAGCCCAGAGGAACAAAGCACCTTGCCCTGAGTTAAACAGCCTCTAACTAGAACAGGACAGTCTTGGCTGTTTGCCTGATAATAACAGGACTCCAGTATATCAAGCACTTACTGGGTGCCAGGTACGGTACCAGGTCCTTTATAGACATGACCACATTTAATTCCACCCAAAGAACCTATGAACCTGCTAGCACACCCATTTTATTAATACACAGGAGGAAACTGAGACCACAGAGGCAAAAGGACTTGCTTGAGGCCAGTTTACATGAGGTGGAGCTAGAACTCAAACCCAGACTGCCGTGTGTGAGTCCCTGCTCCCACCCCGGGAAGCCATCAGACTCTGCAATGTGGGGTCAACCAGGCGGAGTGGGCCCCGCCCGGGTGAAGGCTGGCAGGGAAATGAACCTGCACCCGGCGGCCGTCAGACCTGCCTCCATGCCTAGCTCCGAGCAAAGAGTGGACTCACCTGGTCAGGAGGCCCCAGCCTGAGGACACACTTCATTCAAACCTTATAGCAAATGTGGCCCCTTCAGATCCTGAAGTCCTTTCTCTTGTCCCTTGTGTTCCTCCCCCAGCCAAGAGGGCCAGCTCCAAGCTCAGACTCACCTGTCTTAGAGCCTTCTCCCTCCCCATCCTGGTCCTCAGCTCCTAGAAGACAAGAACTGGGCGTGAACAAACATCTTCCTCAGCCGCACCTTCGTCCCTGTCCTTGCCCAGCAGGGAGTGCAGGAGGCAGGCCAGCAGACTGAGCAGGCCTGACCTGTGTCCTGAATGCCAGACCCGGGGCTGCAACTCGGGGTCAGGGCCGAGCCTGTGACAGAATGAGGGGGCCCCCAGCCTGGAGCCCACCACTCGCCTGGCCAGGGACCACCTCCCCACCCTCCACCAGCCCCCACCTCACCCACCCACTTGCTCGCCAAGCCCACCACCGTCACCCTCCCCCAGGTGCACTCAGCCTCCCACTGCCCGCTGCACAGGTACTTGCCCAGCCGCCACCCGGCCATCCTCGCCTCCGCTGTCCTTCCTGAGCACAGCTGCCTCCCAGCCTCTGGTGACCCACCTACTCTCATGCCTGTTTACCCATGTGGCAGTTCCCAGGGTCAGCTCGCTCACCCACCAACGTCCTCTGACCCACTACCAACTGCCAACGTCCACTCAGACTGACCCTCGGCCCAGCAATGGCAGCTGCTTCAGACCGTGGCCACTCTGAGGCAGACACTCAGCCCTCCCGCGACCAGCACGCCCGCCGAACCGTGCGCATGAGTGCTGCTCAGGGCCCGCGCTCTAGTCTGCTTCCCCCAGGCACGCCCGCGTGGCTCCCACTCCCCGGGCACACCTGTTGGCACAGACGCGGCTGCTCGCAGCACCAGCCCTCCACACCTGCCACGTCCGGTCACGCTCACATCCACTCCCGCCCCGCCGCGTCTGCACACGGCAGGCTCGGTTCACACACACGCGATCTAGGCCCACTGGCACACCCTCACTCCCGCTGTCCCGGGAAGTGACACTACGGACCACACACCCCTCCCACTCACCTGCATTCTCCTCCTCACAGCTCTGTTTGATCTTTCTCCAGCACACGACGGCCAGGGCCACCAGCAGTGCGACGAGACAGACGGACAGCCCCACGGTCACCCACAGGGCCTCAGGGGGGAATGCCATGGGCTGCCCTGGCAGGGGAATTGGGAAGAATGAGACCAGCATGCTGGCTCCATGGCCCCAGGTGTGACAGGGGGTCCCCACTTTACTGGGTGCTGACACTATGAACAAAGCTCACTTACGCTCCCGCCGCCTCTCCCCTTACCACCCCGATCCCTGGCAGCCACAGCTCAGGGCTCATGTTGTTGTGGGCATGCCGCAACCAGGAAGGCCTGGAGAGGCTGTGGTTGAATGATGCTCAAGAACCTTCTATGGCTCCCCACTGACTTCTGAATAATGCTCCGAGCTTCTCAGGATGATCCAAGAACCTCTATGCTTTCACTGCCGACAGCACTCCCACAAGCTTGGTGAACGTTCCTAAAACCTGCCAGACCATCAGTAAGGAGTGTGGCAAGCGCCAACCCCACAAAGCGACACAGTGCAGGGAGGGCAAGGATTGTGTGCCCAGGGAAAGCGGCGTTGTGACGGAGGCAGAGGGGCATGGTGGGCGGGCGAAGCGATTTTCCCCGCACAAGGCAAAGCACAGAGAAGCCGGGCGGCTGCTGGGGACGCGAGCGTTTGGAACTGGGAGGACGTAGGAAGAGAAAGGGCCAGTCATTCCGTTCTAAGCATCATCTTTTGTTTTACTGTGAACATAGTATCTTGAGGTTATGTTCACTCCAAAAGAGAAAAAAGGGCCTGTGGAATCGGCTGCTGTGTACCCTCCCTGGGCCCTTCTCTCTAGCTCGGCTGCAGGAGCCTCTGCCCCGGCCAACCTGGGGGCCTGGCCGTTCTCAGCAGGGACAGCTGGCTCTTCCCAGCCCCCACCATGGCCGTCTGCTCCCCGCCTGCCAAGCGCCCCCACCCTCCACCCCCCACACTCACCTCCTCAGGAGCCCTCCCTGGCCTTGCCACCCCACCCTGCAACAGCCCAATCCCTCAGATCAGGCCTCAGCAAACTGCAGCCCGTGGGCCAAATCTGGCTGGTGGCCGGTTTGTGTACAGTCCGTGAACTAGTAGTAGTTTCTATACGTGTAAAGACTACTACTAGTAGTAGTTTCTACATGTGTAACCCAAAACAGGGTAGGGGAGGAGCAACAGAAGGAGCAGCAGCAGCCACAGAGATGGTATGTGGCCCCAAAGCCCAAAGCACCCAGACCTTCACAGAAATGTCTGCCGGGCCCTGCACACAGATGAGGTCAGTGAGGGCGCCGGAGCAAGTGTTCTCAGTTTCCCCAGGGACTCACACAGGTCTGGAGGGGCCTTGCCAGGGGGACACTTATGTGAACACTGAGGCCCCTCCTGTTAGATATCTCATGTCAGGAAGGATGGAAGCCCGGCCAGGGCCAGCAGCTGCTCTGAGCACAGATCCACCTGGCTCCTGCAGGCGCACCAGCCTCTGGCCCAGCCCGGGGACCCACGTCACATCCTGGACAGAGGCCTTGGGGGAAAAATCTAACAAAAGACAGCGCTGCTGTGCTCTGCTGTCTGGAGACAGCGAGTGCGCAGGGCACCAGCAGCTTCAGCAGGGGTATCACCGGTGCAGCGCACAGTGCCGTTAACCCCTCGGTGGCAGACACCTGGCACAGACGCACCTCGGGCAGGGATTTGCAGAGATGTTACCTTCGATGGGCATGGCTGGCAAAACTGCTGCTCTGGACATCAGAAGCAAAGGGACCCATCGCCCTGGTAGGCAGGAGCAGGAGTGGTGGGCAAGAAGGAGGACGGCAGCTGACATGGTGGCCAGGAGGGCCAGTCCATGAAGCACACACAAGAAACCCCTGGGGATCCCACCATGAGGCTCCAGCAGCAGAGGAGGGAACAGAGCTATAGAAATACTTGAGGGGAGCGTCGCTTTCTATGCTCACCCCTAGGCAGGTGCTCGCGCCTAGAATATAGACCAGACTTGCCCTTGTTCACCCAGGAAAGGACAGAGCCGGGGCTCAGACCACATCTCCAGCCTCCACGTCCAGGGCTTGCTCCATCAAGCCCCTCCACGAAAGGCTCTGCCCAGCATGCGCAACCTCACAACCTCCATCCGGTGTGGGAGAGACCAGCTGAGGGCCGACAGTCTGACTCCCAGAATGCTTTATGCAGCACAAAGCTGCCCAAAGAGAAATACAGGCCAAGGGCTCCAAAGTAGGCCAGACCTGCTCTAACAAAACAGGAGGCTGGCTGGTGGGGAGGAGAGAAAATTAGGCTGAGAGGCCAAAGTTGGATTCTGATCCTGGTTCATCTGCTCAAGGCAGGGCGCTGGCGCCCAGGCCCACAGATGCTGAGGGCGAGTTGAGAGGCCATGACCGCCACACTTACCTGCGAACGACTGCATTTCTCATTTATCCAGTGTTCCAAGAGGGGCCTGACCCCTGAAAGATTCAGAGTCTATGGCTTTGGGAAAGTTCCCTCTTCTTACGGGACCACAGTTTCCTCATCTGTGAAATGTGCTTGGCAACCACGGCCACTAAATGAAACCACCTTAAATGTTAGCTACTGAAGTTTACACTCACCAGCCTTCCTGCAGGGCACTGCAAATGACCACCAAGTCCCCTTCTCCTCTGAGGCCCTCTCAGCTCCCACGTGCCACTGGAGGCTTCCTGACCACTGCCTCCTTCTCTGAAAGCTTCACTTTCTCCATCAATCTCACTCTATCTTGCATTTCTTATTTTTTCCCGTGAACACCATCCTCATTACCAGACCACAGGCTGTTCTCTAAAAGGTCAAGGAGATGTCTCAACATCCCAGAGCCCAGGCCAGTGACTCTCACAGAGACCACAGACCCAGGGGGTCTCTGGGAGAGGGCAGGTTCAGTCTCGGGAAGGGGTGGGCAGAGGGAATACAGCCTTGCCAGAAGGAAACACCTAAAGGAGGGGGAGGAATGAGCCTGAACTCCTGGAAGACAGAGTGACGGGCTCGGACTCCGAGCTTGTCAGAAGTGAAGGCCACACAAGGCTCAAGGGGCAGAAGCAAGACAGGAGCAAGGCGGTGAGTCCTGAGGTCTGTGCAGACCCTGCAAACCCAGGGGAGAGCGGAACTTGGGTGGGCTGGGGGTCGGTAAGAAGTTGTGGGAAGGGACAAGAAGAGAACCAGACAGACAGAACCTGCTGTCCTGACCTCAGAGCATGTGGGGAGGTGCCAGGGAAAGCTCGGCTGGCCTAGAGGCGGGATCGAGGAGCCAGACTGAGCAGGCAGGCCTAGGGGAGCACTGGATAGATCCTGCCTCTCCTAGCCTGGCCCGAACATGGGCCTCCCCCTTCCCATCCCTGGCACAAGGGGTGCCCACCTGGGCTAGGACCTGGAAACTGGAGACTGAGAGAACAGTCAAATGGGCGGCCTCCATCTAGTGTGTGACCACGTGGGGGCAGCAGAGGCAGCCCCTGCCAATCCAACCGCTGCCTGGGTGGAGCTCAGGTCTGCAAGAAGGGCTGGCACTGACTCAGGTGAGGGGGACTGACCACCTGAGAGGCCCGGCTGTCCCCAGGGCTTCAGAACCTGATGGCGCCCATGGACATAGCAATACTTTCCCACCACCTGCACAAGTTCCCGTTGGAACACCCTCACGATGCCCCTGGCCATGCCCGGTGGCTGCCCCAGAGTTCCCGCCACGTTTCCAGATTCCAGGCAGGTACTTTGTCCTCTACTGAAGCAGCATTAAGTGCCAAACTATTCTTAAAAAAGCAAACATTATGAATGATTGTCCTCAGCCCATTAAAGTAAGCCATGTAAGAACCTGTTTTGGGGAAGAGTTTGAGAGACCTGAAATCTATGAAAGTGATTTTTAAAAAGTCTTCTGACCACCCAAACCTATAGAAATTCCAGCTTCAGGTCTAATAAAGAGGTAGCTGCTCCCTCCATCCTTCCCCAGCTGTCCAGCTGCCTCTTCACCTGTGATGGTGACGGAGCCATGTGCGTCCTGCTGCAGCACCGGGTTGCGCACCAGGCAGCTGTAGGTGCCATTGGCGCCCAGCACCACCCTCAGGACGCTGTGCACGTCGAACAAGCCCTGCTCGTTGGCCATCTGCGACGTGGTCACGTTGCCGGTCAAGGGCGCACCCTGCCCATCCTGCCAGAACACCTCGGCCTCGGGGTAGCCCCGGTAGCTGGAGCACGTGATGGTCACCATGTCCCCAGGCCGCAGGTCCTTGTTGGGCTCCAGGGTCATGCTGGGCTTCGAGTAGGGGGCTGGAGGAGGCAAAGGGCAGGGGTCAAGGGCAGGGGAGGGGAGATGCAGGGGAGGAAAAGGATGCCTCGGGCTGTGAGTACGGGTCACACTGGGGCTTGGGGTCTGGGGCACTGGTGCGCAGAGGGTGGGCTGCGGGAGGAATGGGGGGCAGGAAGGGAGGACGCCCCCTCCCCGAGCTCACCGGCCACCTGCAGGCTGACCGCAGCACTGCCGAAGTCCCGGATGCTCACGAAGCAGGTGAAGCTGCCCTCGTCCGCCACGCGCACGCGCTGCAGCCGCAGGGACGCGTTGCCCTGAGCCAGCAAGTCGGGAAAGAGCGAGGTGCGGTTGGCGTAGGCGCTGCCCTGGTCCCGGCCCTCGGCGAAGCTGTGCACCAGCTGTTTGGTGTCCGTCAGCTGCCAGATGAGGTTGAGCTGCGCCAGGCTGAAGCCGGGCTCGGGGGAGAAGGAGCAGCGCAGGGTGGCGTCAGTGCCCACCAGGGCCACCACCGGGTCTTCAGGGACCTGGACCTCCACGGCTCCTGGGGACAGAGGGGAGGAAGGGTCCGGTCTCTCCCAGCCTTGCTGGTGCCCCTCCCTCCCCAGCTAAACCCAGGCCCTGTCCATTCCTCCTTGCAGGCCTGAGACCCAAAATGTTTATTGCCTCAGGTGCTCATTCAGTCGAGGAGAAAATGGGGGCACCTACGTGTGCCAGGTATGAGTTAGGAGTGCAATAGAGCGCAAGACTGAGGCATGCCCCGCAGAACTTACACCTGAATAGGGGGACAAACCAGCACACAGATTCTCATTCGCATGCAATTAGGGTATGAAAGAAGAAAAGAAGCCAACAAAGTGGTGCCTTTTCAAAAATGAGCAGGTACTTTACACCTCTCTGTGCTATTTGCATTCCTCATAGGCATATGCTATTTTATGAATCGGGAAGGGAAGTCTAAAAAGTGCACACCAAAAATGTTAATAGTGGTTTTCTCTGGATGAGGGGATCACAAGTGCTTTTTATCTTTTCCTAAATAAACATGACTAGTTCTTATACAAGAAAGAATACCCATACCTTTCAATGTGGTAGTGAGACATGTTCTCTTTGAAAAAATATGAAGCTGAGATTTATGGGGAATGCAAAGGAGCTGACATACGATAAGCCAGCGTGGGAGTGTTCCCGGTGGAGGGAACAGCGGGTGGGAGGGCCCCGAGGCGAGATCCGGCGTGCCATGTGGAAACATCAGGAAGTGTCCAGCGTGGCAGAGGCATCTGGTCGGAGCATGTCCAAGCCAGAGCAAGGAGGGCGCTGAGAGACCAGGTAAGGGACTTAGGTTTCCCAAGAGCAATGGGAAATCTCTGGGGAATACTAATCAGGCATAATCTGGGCGGCAGTGCTTAAAACTCACTCTGTCTCCTCTGAGGAGAGTGGACTGTAGAAAGGCAAGAGACAGACTCTCCGGAGGTTATTTCACAAGTGACGGTGGTGTTACTTCAGAGGGTGGCGGGGGAGATGGAGAGAATGGGACGGATTCAAGGGTGGCTTAGGAGGGAGAATCTACAGGGCTTGCTGATGAGTTAGGGGTGAGGGGAAAGCAGGAGCATAAATCCCAGCAGCCCGAGGCAACTCCAGCCCTAGAGGCGGGACGTGAGTCCCCAGAGAGGAGCCCCCCATATTCAGTGGAGTTACCATGCTGCTCCCCACCCAGTCACCTCTGTCTCCATTCTAGCTCTTCTTTTAGAGTCCCGGGAAGTCAGGCAGGGGATCCTGACAGCCTTTCCTTTGGGGGGGGGCGAGCCCCCCACCCTAGCATTGCCTATTGGGTAATGCTTAGATTAAGTGTGTGCTTTGGGCACCAGCAAAGCAGGCATGTGCAAAATGTGTGCAGATCAAACAGCCTTGAAACAAAGCTAATTGAATACAGGACCCATTAAAGGTTTCTTGCATTTAGAAAAATAACATTTATTTTATGGTATTTGTATTGTGAATTCCACCCAGGGAGAGGGTATCATAATCTCTGCAGTGCGTGGAGATTTCTAAAGGTCTTAAGCTGGCCCTGGATCTCCTGCTGAAACCCCAGGCGCCTCAGGCCAGTTCTCATCGCCTGCCAGCTGGACCAGGGTGCATCTGGGATGTGGATCCTGAGAAGTCCCGCTTTCTCTAGAGAAGTCAGAGCGGCCATGGTCAGAGATGTGCATCGCCTCTACTATGGCCACGAGGTGGCGCCAGACACTCAGCTTTGTCTTTGGAACAAGGCTCTCAGAGCAAAGATGCTGACTGGGATTTGAAATATGATACTGCTTTCAAAGTAGCTACCATTATTGAGTGCTCACTATGTGCCAAGCACTACGTGGGAAGATTCACCTCATTCATTCAGCACAGTTCGTGAGCACGCATCCTGGCCCTAGGGCTAGATTCTGCTCTGGGAACCAGGTCGGGCGTGTGGGGTGGGCAGCAGGGAACAGGCAAGTAAACCCAGAACATGGCAGGGGAGGTGAATGCTAGCAAGGTGAATGCAGGAAGGTCAGGTGTAGGGAGGGATGAGGGATGGCGTGCTATTTCACACAAGGTAGCCAGTTAGTCTTGCCGAGGAGGTGTCGTTTGAGCAAAACACCTGAACAAAATAATGGGTCAAGTCATGCAGATATCTGGCAGAGCAGAAAGTTCCAAGCAGAGGAGACAGTATGTGCAAAGGTCCTGAGGAAAGAGCACACGCAGTGTGTTCAGGAAACGGCACTATCACGTTTAGTGCGCGCATTTCCATTTCACAGACGAGGGAATGTAGGCTAAAAAGGTAAAGTTAGTTGCCTGCTGGATCCCAGAGGTAGAAATGAGTGTGGCCCTGCCAGCCAGAGCCAGCTTGGCAGGACCACTGGTGGGAGTGGGCACCCCTCCCACCTGGCCACGATCCCTGTGCCCCACCTCCAGTCCCCAGGCTGCTCCCCTCACCTGTGAGGCAGAGCCACAGCACTCCCAGGGCTGCGACCACGTGCACGGCCATGCCGGGCCGGCCGCATCCACACAGCATCTTCCTGTGGGGCAGCTGACAGCTGGGCTCTCCGTGGGGGAAGGGTGCCCCTGCCTAGGAGGAAGAGGAAGTGAAGCCTTTGTCTGCAAAGGTCCCCGCAGGCCCTCTCTCCCCACATCTCCCTGGACTGGCGTGAGGAAGGCTGCGGCTGCTCCCTGAGAGGCCCTCCTTCCTGTACCCCCCAGGGCTTCCTGCTGAGGCTCTCTGTGAGGGGACTGGCAGGAGGCAGTCACTGGGGAAGCGGGGATCCAGTCTTCACCCTAAGATGCTGGTATGGAAATATAAGGAAGAGGAAGCAAGGGGGTAAGCAAAGGCCTGCTCTGGGGCAAGGCCGTGTACGGGTCAACTTGCCTTCAGACAATAGCTAGTGGGGAGGGCAGGAGCTCAGGCTGAAGCCAGAATGAGGGATTAGCTAAGAGGCATGAACTTCATCCTAAAGGCAGCTGGGAGCCACAGAAGGTTCTTGAATAGGGGTAAATGACATGGTCAGAGCTGAGCTCCGTAAGGATTAATCTGACAGCAGCTGCAGGATACGGAGGGGCTAGGCGAAAGAGAAGAAGCAGGTCTGGGTGCGAGTCACAGCATCTGAGGACATGGGGAGAGAGAAGGAGCAGTCAGGGTGTCCAGGCCTTTGAGCCCCAGTGTCCGGGTGGGCATTCCCTGAGGCAGAGAACATGGATGTGTGAAGTTAACGGTATTTGTGAAGAAACTTCCAGGGCAGAGTTCTAGGAGGCAGCTGAGTATATGAGTGTGAGGCTCGAGAGAGAGGACACTTGGTAGTTTACTACATCGACACATCTGCATTGAGTGACCAACACAGACCAGAGATGGAAGAGGCCACGACTAGAGCTGACCCCCAAGGCTGGCACCAGGACTGAGTAAGAGTCAGGGCTGCAGCCATAGGCCAGGCCTGAGCAGGGGCCCCCACCTGGGTCCAGCCCTACTCCCAATCCCGGCCACCCCAGGATGCCTGCCTCGGGCAGGCCGCACACACCCCTTCCCCATGTCCCACAGCCGCTGCCCGGATCAAGTCACACGGCCAGTGTCCACCTATGCCAGCCAACGCTGACCAGCAGGAATTGAAACAATTTCACATCTTCCTAACCCCCCCGGGAGACAGGCTGCACCACTGGGTCCCAGTTTTGCAGGAAAAAGAAATTAAAGCACAGATAAATGATTTCGTTAATGTCATAGAATTTGCCAGTTAGCACAGTGGAGACAAGTCCAGTCCTGCCACACCTTTCTGCCCTCCATGGAGCCACCTGATCAGCAGCCATCAGCGTCAGTTCCCATCAGTCCCTGGCACCCAGCCCGACCCTTCCAGTCCCAGGCAAGCACACGGCCCTCCACCCTGCATGCCGACAGCTGGGCGGAGGGAGTCCTCAGCCATACCAGGTGCATCCTGGCCAGCCCCGCTCTCCCCAGCTGTCCACAGTGGGGAAGCCCTGAGCAGCCACTTCCTGTCCACATGCTTCCCGTCCCAAATCTGGCAGCCTCACAGCCGCGCCGCCTGCTGAGTCAGCGGCTGCCCGCTCCACTCACAACGCACGCTTGTCGGCACCACGTCCCGCTGCACAGGGCACCGGCCACGAAAACCTGGCAGGCAGCTGCCCGCGTCCCGCCCACTCCCTGCAGGGAGCACCAAGGTGAAGGGTGAAGGTGCTCAGCTCCGGGTCTCCCTTCCCTCCCATCCCAGACAGAGCCGCGCCTGTCAGTTCTCCCTGGGCCGCCCCCTCACGCTGCTGCTCTTCTGCTCCTGCCCCATCTTCCGCCCTGCCCTGGGCCTACCTGTGACCCTCCTCACTCGCCTGCTGGCTCCACTTTCCCTGCCAACTCCATCCTCTAAGGTGCTTTCTCTTAGGGCCCAAGACAGAAATCTACTCTGTCCCTCCCCTGCTCAAGAACCTCCTGTGGCTCCCCATTCACTATAGAAGTCAGGCCACATTCCTCTGCCTGGCACCAAGACTCTTCTATGACTGTTACACCAGGCTAATCCCTGCCACTGGGGTTTACTCCTCAGAATCACCTGGGAATGACACCTGCACGCGCGTTGGGGGGAACAGAGCGTGCCTTTCCCGATCAGACCAGCCAGAGCTCCCCAGGGCTGAGCAGTCCTTCTCTCCAGAGAGAGGATGAGGGGCTTCTGGGGCTGGGCACCGGCCTCCTGCTCCTTAGATTCCTTTCCTGGACCCTGGAAACCCACCCTCATGGCCAGCCCTGGAGAGAAGGAGCCTGATGACCCAGAACCCAGGAGACCTGAGAACTCCACGGCACCAAGACACTCCTGGCCCAGCGGCTGGGCCTCAAGGAGCTGAGGCCAGAGGGAGGAACACATCTCAGATGTGCAGTGCTACTCAGGGACTGGGAGGTGGCCTGGGAACAGAAAGCCAATCACTGTCCGCCTGGACAGATGGGCAGCTCTGGGACCTGGTGCCCCATGGGGACATGCAGACCTCATGAGACACACGTGCCACCCACCCTCCTTTCTACAATGCAGAGGGGATTCTCCCCTCACAGGCGGGACCTGCGCTGGAGTCAACATGTGCCACCCCCACCCCTCCCTGTGAGTCAGCAGCCAGCCCTCCCTCCTCTCCTCCTCTCCTCCTCCTCTTCCTCCTTCCTCCTCTGTCCCAGTCCCAGCCAAACGTGGGAACTGCAAGGTGCCCTGCCAGGACAAACCACCTTCGGCTTTCACAGAGAAGCGGGAGTGAGAGGACAGGCCACCCTCAGTCTGAGGGGACAGCAAGTAATCCAACCCCAGGGCCACAGAAAAGCTCCCGAGATGAGCCAAGATGTGCCCCCATAAAGCCAAAACAGCAACAAAACCAGACTGAGCCTGGGCTCTGGGCTAAGATGCCCTGGGCCTGGGGGCGCCCAAGAGCGTCTCCTTGCCCCCAACAGGACCACCAGCAGCACCCCACATTCTCCTAATCCCCATCTCCTCCCAAACCCTGCAGCGGCTCCTTGGGCAACACGTTCCACAAAGAGGACAGGAAAGGTCAGACAGACACAGAGCTCTGAAAACAGCAGGTAAGTCCCTGGATCCAGCTCTGCCTGAAGCACGCTGCACACCTAAACTGCCCAGACACTTGAGCCAGTCATTTTTTTCCTTTATTGGGTTTGAGCTAAGATTCTATTATCTGTTACTAAAGGAGTCCTTGAATATACATACATTCATTCACGTCTTCAGTAACTCACTTCACTGTTCACTGAAAGCGCCATAGGAGGCACCGGGGATGGAGAGGTGACTGAGCTGTGTGTCCTCAAGGAGCAGGTTCTAATGGGGAAGGTGGACACACACGTGGTCACTGCACTTCAGTACAGCACACTGGCTGAGACACAGCAAGGACTAGTGGAGGCACCTCAGAGACATGATGACCCCAAAGGTGAGTCTTCAAGGGGCATGGGTGGCTCCCTGGGTAGACAAACTGGGAAAGGTGGTCCCTTCCCTCGCCTCAAGAGACCTGTCCTCCTGGCACTGCCTGCCTGCCTCCCAGACAGATCCTGAAATTGTAGAAGGTGAACCAAAGTACAGGTTCTAGTCCCAACTCTGATACTTTGCTGTGCAATCTTAACTAGGTGATTTCCCCTCTCGGAGCTCAATGTTCCTACCTATAAAAGAAAAGTTTTGTGGATGCTATTGGAACCTCATCAGTGCTTTAAGCTTTCAGGTACTATATCCTTAAGGTTTAGCCAATTTGCTGCCAATGCAGGTCACACTGAAATGTACAAAGTGACTGTGGCAGAAACTACTACTGTGTTTCCCCCAAAATAAGACGTACCCATAAAATAAGCCCTAGCAGGATTTCTAAGCATTTGCGCAATATAAGCCCTACCCCGAAAATAAGACCTAGTGATGGGCATAGCTACACAGTGTATCTGCACAACCCATGCATTTCACAGTGGAGTGGTAAAGACGACAAACAGCCCTTCTCATCTGCCCATGTGAGCTCTAGTGCTCAACATGAGAGATTGGGGCCAATGGTTGTACAGAAAATAGAGTCGCAAGAAATTCAGGATGGAATTCGGGGTTTGGAGAGTTATGATGATGATCCAGAAGAAGATGACTTAGCTATATTTGAATAAATGTAGATTGTTGTACCGTACTTAAAAAAAATAACGCATCCCTGAAAAGAAGCCCTAGGGTGTCTTCTGGAGGAAAAATAAATATAAGACCCTGTCTTATTTTCGGGGAAACATGGTAGTAGTCCTCTTACACCCATTCTCCCCTTCTGTAGAATTCTTAGGTAGGCACATGGCCACTCAGCTAAAGACATCCCAGCCTTCCTGGCAGCTGGGTGTGGCCGTGTGATGTGTACACTGCTGTGTATAACTTCCGGGTCATGCCTTTAAAGAAAGGGAGCATACCCTCTCCCTTCTACCCACTTCCCACAGGCTGGAACGCAGATGTGGTGAGGCCTCCAGGGCCACACTGCCAAAGGCAGCGCCCTGAGGACTGCAGAGCAGCAAGGCAGAGGACCCTGAGGGACTGTCATATCAGCCCTGGATACACCTGGATGGTCGCATGGGTGAGAGAGAAACATTTATTCTGGCATACATCACTGTTATTTTGGGTCTTTCTCACAGCATCTGAACTAATTTAGGGAGCCATCCCTCCTTTACCTTCCCTCCTCTTCCCCTTCTCCTTATCCCACAAAATTGCCACTGCTCACAGCCACAGAAAGAACCCACACCTAAAAGAGGTATCGCAAAATATGAACTGGAGACCATGGTAGTAGAGTCACTTCGTGATGCCTGAACCCTGTGTGGGCCATGTTTCAAGGGTAGACATGGCCAGGCTTGGGGATTGTCCATATGGGAAGGGTGCACGAGTGTACACGAGTGTGGGGTCACACACGGTCCTATGAACTCCCAGAGACACAAAGCTGGAGCTCAGAACAGAGAATGACAAGGGAATCATCCCCCCATTGGTGGTGGCAGAAGACAACATTGAGATCGCTAAGGGGAATGACGGAATACAAAGAAGGGCAAATTTTGGAGAAACTACATAAGTCAATGGTTGGGTATCAGAACAGGGCGCCTCTCTCTGCCCCCTCCCCCCAGCCTCTGTTTACCCTCTCCAGTGATGGGCACGCATGGCCTCCAAAGGCAGTCTACTTGCCCTTGACAGCTCTCGTTGGTGGGAAGCTCTGCCTTACACCCAGCCCAGATTTGTCTCCCAGTACCACCCCCATCTCAGTGATTGGCTTAGGAATGGGCTGTGAGCCAAGCCCCACCCAATCAGAGACTTCCCCAGAGCTTTGCGGCTGGAGCCATCAGAAGACTGTCTTGCTGAGGTTACTAAGGAGGAGGATTTGATATGTGGCTGTTAGTAATGACTCTATCAGCTACCAACAACCTGAAGAATTGATCCAAACAAATAAATAGAGGCAGAGATGAAAGCCAGAGGGATACAGAGTCCTAAAAACCTCATTTAAGCCCCTGTGCCTCAAGCTAGCTGCACAGACTGCCCAGGTACATGAGTCTTCATCTGATCCCTTAGACCAGGGGTCCTCAAACTTTTTAAACAGGGGGCCAGTTCGCTGTCCCCCAGACCGTTGGAGGGCCGGACTATAGTTTTAAAAAACTATGAACAAATTCCTATGCACACTGCACATACCTTGTTTTATAAAAAAACAAATGGGCAAAAACACCTGCATGTGGCCCGAGGTCCGTAGTTTGAGGATGCCTGCCTTAGACCATTCAGAACCAGTCTGCCCCCTTCCTTGTAACAGCCCTGCAAGTCTTTCATCTTCCTCAGTGAGGTCACCAATGGGCAGCCAGGTCACACTGTTCACCAAAATAACCCCAAATGACAGACTATCAAATCTGTGACGATGATCAGAAGTCATTCACACTCATTGCTACTAATCCACGTTTCTGTCATCCTCTTCTAATGGAGTTGAGGACGGGGTGAAGCTTTATAGGATGTTTCATTTGTTACTATTGCATTTTACTCTGTTAACCTGAGTCCATCCCTCCACTGCTATGATTTTTTTTTATTATAATTGTGGTAAAATATACATAACATAGTTTACCATTTTAACCACGTTTAAGTGTGGAATTCAGTGGCATTAATTACATTTACAATGCTATCTAACCATGCCATGATCTTTTGCAGTACTGTTTTGACAGTTCCTGGCGCATAGATGCTCAGTAATTTTTTGGTGGATGAAAAAAAGAATGAATGTCATTCAAAAAGGTCACTCTTCTCTCCCTGCTTGGTGTTGTATGCCATCAAAGTCCTCAGAGAGAAGACAGGAACAGGAATAGGAAAGTCTCACAGCACTGTCTGCCCCTGGATCAATGTGCACCCACCATTAAGTACTTTGGGGTTATGAGTGTTCCCACTTGTGTGGCCACCCAGCTCCCATCTACCCATCGCACCCCCAAGGCTGTAATGAGATGCTTCACTGCTTCTGGCTGGGGACCAATCAAATGGGAAAGAACAGGAAAGATGCTCATTTGCAAAACTTCAGGAAAGCAATGCTTGCTTTCACTGATGGATGCACTCTTCTTCCACTGCTCACTTGATAATTGGTTCCTGGACCAACTTTGTCAGGTCTTAAGGACAATATCACCAATCTATTGTTCCTATAATCTACCTTCTTTCCCATAAAACTGGTTATTTCCCCATTTCAAGTCTTCCAGCATTAGTTCATATATTCACTCAACAAATACCTACTCATTGAATATCTATGTACCAGGCACTGTGCTGCACTGTGCTAGATCAAGATGAAGAAACATAAGTATAAATATTCAGTTGTAAATGTTCTTGTTCTTAAATTGGGTGGTATGTTTATTATTATGCTTTAAAAGTTTCCTGTGTTAAATATATTATTTTATTTATCTCAAATAACAACAAAAGCCAGTATAGTTGAAAGCCTGCTATGTACCAGGCTCCGTTCTAAGTGCTTTTGCACATGTTACCTCCTTTAAGCTTTCCAGCAATTCTGTGAAGTAGGTATTATTATTATCCCATTTCACAGGGACAGAGAGATTTAATAACTTGCCCAAGGTTACAGAGCTGCTGAGTAGCATAAATATTTAAAATCTCACTTTTTCATAATAAAAATAGCAAAGGAATTTAGGAAACAAATATATATGATTAAAATACGATATGATGAGGTATTGTGGGAGTGGAGGGTCAAGACATTCACTGGGGCGTGGGGAGCTTAGTAAGGCTGCATAGAGGAGGAGACATCTCTGCTGTCTGGCGGAGAGGACAGCATGAGCAAAGTCACAGAGGAGTGAATGTCCACAGCACATTCAGGGAAGACAGGACTCCAGGAAGGGCTGGGGCTAAGGAGGTGAGGCAGGGGAGATAGTGAAGAGTTGGCTAAGGACCCTTGACTGATTATGTGCACAGTGGGAAACCGTGGAATGCTGTGACCCACACCTCTACTACCACTCCCCTTCCACCCTAGACTGTCCTGAAATATCTCTGACAGCTCCTCAGAGAGACTATCTCCAAGCTCACTCAGCACCAGGACAGGCAATCCTGGAGCTAGAAGACAAAGTCAGTTAAAACAGATAATCACCTCCCTACCTGGCCTGAACTTCAATTCCATCTTAGCATCTTCTAAGCATCTTAGCATCTTCCCTGACAATGAAGAGAAACATGCTGAGCAGATCTCATCTGTTTTCGGTAGCTAGTCTTGACGTTTTCTAATTATTTTGCACCATTTATTCCAGAGTGCACCTGCTTCTCTTGCTCGAGGCTGGCTCCTTCTGATTACAGGGCTCCATCTTTCTGCAGGGAACCCAGTCCTTGCGGTGCTGGGGGGGGGGGGGCTGTCAACTCAACCTCAGTCCCGCATGGGACCTGACTCACTGGAGCAACCCCGTCCCACCCACACTCAGTGATTGGTTTAGGAGTGGTGGTGAGCCAAGCCCCAACCAATCAGAGACTTCCCTAGAGCTTTGCAGCTGGAACCAGCCGAAGACTCTGTCTTGCTGAGGTCGCTGAGGAGGATATCATATGAGCCTGTTAGCAATGATTCTATCAGCTACCAACAACCTAAAGAATTGATCCAAACAAATAAACAGGGGCACAGATAAAAGCCAGAGGGATACAGAGTCCTAAAAACCTCATTTAAGCCCCTTTGCCTCAAGCTAGCTGCACACACAGACTGTCCAGGTACATGAGCCAATCATTTTTGGTTTCCTTGAGCTAGTTTGAGCTAGGTTTCTATTACCTGCAACTGAAAGGGTCCTCGAATATATGACATATTTTCACATTCTCTGTTTCTCTCCACCTCTGCTTCTCTCCCTGGTCTTCCACATCACCATCATCTCTTGCCTGGATGACTACAGAAGCCTCTTCACTGGTCTGCCCGCTTTCTCTCTTGTTCCCCCACCCAATTCTGTGCTCCAGTCTATACTCTACATAGCAGCCAGAATAACTGCCGTAAAAACATAAATTATATTATGTCACCACCTTCAATAGTTAACCCCAAGGCTGTTCACTTTCCTTGGGATATGATCACAGCTCCTCACGTCCTGTAGAGCCCTGTCTGGTCTGGCCCTGCCCGTTTCTCCAGCCTCACTTCTTCGCACTTGCCCCTTACCACACTGTGCTGCTTCCACTTCCTACAACATAGAACTCTCTTACTTCACAGGGTTTTTGCCAACACAGTTCCTTCTCCCTGGATGACATGAATGCTATGGTTTGAATGTCTCCTCCAAAACTCATGCTGAAATTTAATTGCCACTGTAACAGTGTTAGGCGGTAGGGCCTTTAAGAGGTAAAGAGATTGATGCTATTATCACAGGAGTAGGTTAGTTACTGAGGAAGTGGGTTCCTGGTAAAGAAGGTAAGTTCCATCCTCATCTTCTGCCTCCTGTGCTTCCTGCCCTTCCACCATGGATAATGCAGTGGGAAGGTCCTCGCCAGATGCCACCACCACACCCCTGGACCTCCCAGTCTCCAGACCCAGATGCCAAATACACTGCTTTTCTTTATATTACCCAGTCTGTGGTATTCTGTTATAGCAGCAGAAAACAGACTAAGCAATAGGTAACAGCTTTATACCTTGGCAGAAAAGTTAAGTCAGAGATCTGCCACTCTGAGGACTTCCCTATCTTTCGATGCATCCAGTCTGTTTTCTCTGCGTCATATTGGAACTTCCCCGAGCAGAAACCACATCTGCTTTACTTAACTACTGCAACTTTAATTCTAACACAGGCTTGACATATAATAGGTGCTCAGTGCACTGCTGAGTGAATGGATGAATGAATAAATGAATGAGTGCAAGTGTGTTTAGATAAACAGAAAGATGGAGGGATAGACAGATATTTGTGTATGGGAAAAGGACCTGGAAGCCTGATAGTGAACCCAACCCTGGAATGTGGGAATGAGGGCAAGAGTCTACCACCAACTTCTAATTGATATACTTCTGTTTTTGACAATGAACATGTAATTCTTTTGCAATTAACAAAAGAAAAAAGGAAAACAGCAACATCAAAGATCTACGTGGATTTTAGACCAGGCTCTGTTACTCACTTTCCAGGCTCTCTAGAGCAAACCCCTTCCCTCTCCAGGTCTTTGTCGCTTCAAACGTCAAAGAAGGGCCCTGGCCACCACCCTGCACTATGACCATATCACATGTTGGGCTAGTGAAATCACAAGTGGCTTCATAGAGGAAGTGAGGCCTAGTGTTTAAGATGACTTTGGAGTTAAAGAGACAGGTTCAAATCTAGACTCTGCCACTTCTTGTCACGTGACTTTAGGGAAATATCCTCTCTGAGCCTCAGTTTGCACATTTATAAAATGGGGATTATAAAACCTACCTTCACAGGATGATTATAGGACTCAACTGAGTAAAATTATCTAAACTGACCTAATTAATACTAGGAGCTCTATAAATAGGGGAGGGGCTGGGGAGAGAGATGAGAGGTCTCCAGAATTCCCTGGGAACGGCCTTTCTTTTTCCTGATAATCTGAGTCAGTCTTTTGTGTTCCGGACTGTGCACTGGGCACTACTCCCCAACCCCGTGATCCCACCCCAGAGCAGAAATCAATTCTTCCTCTCCAAGTGATTTCTGTGTGAGTCAGGACAGTAGTATGTCATCAGGGCTGGCCCAGCAGAGTGGGGCCAAGTTCTTCTTGGAACTGGAGACGTGTGCCGAGTCTGAGAAGCCAACCTGTACATGCACATGGGTGCACATACATGTGCACGTGCATTCACACACATCCCTGGGGGCACAGAGCCCTGAAAAAAGTGAAAGTTACGATGAGCTCAGAGGAGGTCAGCAAGGAGAAGGGGTGACAACGAGGAGAATGGAGGCAGGAAGGGAAGGGATGAGAGCCTACGAGACCAGATCAGAGGGCAGGCCTCAGGTCATCACCGGTGGCCCATGGTGCACACATCTGCCTTCGCTCACCCTCTGTTGTCCAGCATCCACCTAAATGTGTCCCTAAATCCCATCTTTTCCACAAGCTCTTCCAGAAGGAAGAGCACATTTCCTCTAGACAAGTTCTGCCTAAACGCCTCCCTGCCTGCAAATCCTTTAGATTTCTGCCCTAGCCTCGCAGAGCAACTCTGCCAGCCCCACTCACCTAAGCGCCAGACCCCTCTGGCTCTCCCAGGGATTCACTCTCTGGAGCGTAGCAGGCCCCGCCAGTCCTCAGAGCTTGAAGGCCTCTTGGAGCTCCGCTGGTCCAGTCCCAATCCCCACGCCCATGGTACAGATGGGAGTCTGAGCCAGACAGGTGAGGCTGGCTGCTCAAGTCCTTAGGCACCAGCAGAGATGCTAAGTGCCAGCTGATGAGCACCCCCAGGCCTGGAACCCCCACTGTTACATGGAACTCCCAGGCCACCTTGCCTGCCAGGGCACAGCATGGGCTAGGAATAGGCAGCTCTGGGTTCAAATTCTGACACAGAAGTCTTGCTAGACACATGACCAAGTGTAAATGACTTAACCTGTTTAAGACATCTCCAAAATGGGGGTGAAAATCCCAACCCCACAGGGCTGCTGTAAGAATAAAATAAGACAGTAGAGAGAGTGAAAGGACTTAGGAAAGGGCCTAGCACCAAAACAGTGGTAACAACTATTACTCTTGCAGTTATTACTGCCATAGGCATGGGGACGAGGCCTCCTGGGCCCCTCTGCACTGGCCTCCCATTTCCCCCCACCCACTCTCCCTGGCTAAGAGTTCCTCTGTGAGGCCATACATTGGGTCTCACGGACCAGTACTCCTCTGTGCCCCTCTTTCCACCCAGAGCCGTGCCCCCCGCCCCCCAGCTCCAAAGCAGCAACTGAGCAACTCGACTCCACCACTGGGTCTGGCTCATTCCAGGGGTCATCTCCTCCTTCCCCTTCCCAGAGGCCAGGTGACATCTCCAGCACCCTGGGCCCCAGCCCTGCGGGAACCGCCCCGGCACACGGCCTCCCCCACAAACACACATTCCAGTGTCTCCTGGTGTGGGGCACGCTCCTAGGAGCCTGCATTAATTTTAGGGTGACCTGGAACCCCTGCCTCCTAGACATAGTATCTCTCCCTGTTCCAAGGCTGCCAAGAAAGGACGCTTCTCACCTCAGTTCCTGTGGATTCCCTCCGACACCCACACCCTCTCTGTCCAGGGAAGGCCAACACCCAGCCACATCGGAGGTGTGGAGAAGGCCTCCATTCTCCGGCCCACAAAGGGAATGATGGAGAATGGGGGCAGCTGGCCAGGAACACCGGCCAGACCTGGAGGGACCCCCGGAGGCACCAGTGTGAGGAAGGGCAAGAAGTCTTGGCAAAGGCCGCAATCGCTCTGTGAAGACCACTAGTCTCAGGGTCACCCAGGTGAGGCCTGCCCTCTCCCCAGCTCCCCAGAGTCCTCTCTGCCTCCCTGTGGGGACTCTTAGCATGTTTTGCCAGGTTCTAGAATGAGAGGTAAAACCTGCCCCTGCCTCCAGAGTGGCAGAGAGAGCCAGTTCTGGAGGCAGACAACAACCCGGCTCCACAGTTTGCCCGCCTGTGTCTTTGGCTGTGACTTGCCCTTTCTAGATCTCAGTTTCCCCCTCTGTACAGTGGTACTGAGGATTCTCTACCTCATAGGACTACTATGACGATTCAATGACATGATGTCTATGAAGCATCCAGCACAGGCCTACCCCCAAAACCAAAAGCCCAGCACTCCTATCAGGCACACTGCAGGGTGGCAGAACGGGGAGGCAGGCAAGGGCTGCATAACACTGCGTGTGGCCCTCTCCCAGGTGGGAGCTCCATTCTGAGCCAACAAACCAAAGGATATTTCTCAAAGATCACATGGACCAGTCTTCACTCCTTTCCCCTTCCCCCAGGCCCTGGCTGTGCCCTTCTCCTTTTGCTAATGGACTTCCCTGTCACTCCTGTCCTGGGGATGTGGGAAAAGGACAGCAGTAAGAAGTCAACACCCACTCAGAGGATAAGTTTATGGGCAGTGACATCATCCTCCCTGCCATTTTTTCCTCCTCCCCTGACCCCATGATCAGATCCACAGCTCAGCGGCCCCATGAGGTCATAATCTCGGAAGCTGCTTGGATTTGGTCATTTTTCTGCACACAGCCCAAACCCCATATGACCAACCAAGAACTATCCACGACAGGCCAGACGTTTGTTCTATAATACTTTCTAGGAGTCTCTCTGTGTGCTGTAGAACCCCAACCCACAGCTCTCTAATCGCACTGCATCTCTAACCCCAAACAATGTCACCTAGTTCTGTGACAAACCCAAATCCTACTGCAAAGAATGAAGAGTCCCTACTCCAGAAAAAGTGAAAGTTTCAGGATGGGAGGGTTCCACAGAAAGGTTCAGAAGTCAACCTCACCAGAATAGGACACAGACTCCCCAGAGGACGGCTATGAAGGGACAACACTTCTGTAACTGTCCTTTCCATAAACATTCAAGCACCTAACCCAGCAGTCAGCTATCTGAGCACCTGACACATTCAGCCAACCTACTTCCATTGGGTGCTGGGACAGAGTTGAACAGGGATGGGGACAGAGAGGAAAACTGGGTGCTCAAACATCAACACCCCTTCCCACCCGAGGTTTGCATCACCCAGGCTTCTCACCTCCGATCAGCTGCAGGGTCTGACTTCTCACAGCACAGGAGTCACGAGTGAATTGAAAAGCTTACTGCAGGCAGGAGAAACCAGCAGCCATGCCCAGAGGACTCAGAAGAACTCTAAAGGTCAGCCACGGGACCAGGGAAGCATCCCTGAGGCCACTTAATGCAAGGCAAAGCTCTGTCCTTCAAGAGTCCCTGAGCCATGTTACCCCTCAGTGCAAAAACTGATGTTCATAGGGCTGATTCGAAGTCATGAAGGAAAATGTCATTCACATGGGGACACTCTGCTAAGCTGACTATGATGTATGTAAATTTCCATGGTCAACAGTTAACCTAAGGATAGTGCTAAAGCCCGGGAACTCCAGATATCGGAGAAACCTACTCACCCCAAATACTCCCAGTTTCCAAACCAGCTGGAAATAGCCACCCCTTCACACCCCACAGCCCACCGCCCTCCACCCCTGCGCTGGCGTGGATCAGCCCAACCCACTGGACAGGTTTAGACTTCAATTTCAAGTTTAGACTAATTCCCCTCAGCCTCCAAAAGTGCCCCTCCTATTTGCAGGCCCCCAGACTACAAGGAAGGCTGCCCAGAATCAGATTTCCTAGGGATTTCTGGGAGGCCGGAGGGAATTAGAGAGGCGGTTGAACTAAATAAAGAACTCTCTTAAAGACAAAACAGCTTCATTACTTTCTAATATAGAAACTAACTGCTAAAGATATGCTTGTAAGAAAAGGACCTAGGGCCTTAATTTAATGAAGAGATCAGACTCATTTACAATTATCCACATCCAGTTTGAAGGTAAATAGTTTTTCTCAATTAAGTCAACCCCCCCCACACACACACACACACAAATCTTTGCTTTTACTATTTGCCCAGTGCTTTCCCCCAGCGACAGATTCCATATCTGAGTCATCCATCACGAATTTCTCATTAGGGCAGGTTTGGCTTAGAAATAAAACCCCTGCCTTAGGCTCCCAAACCTGCCAATTTGCTAGCTAAACAGTAATGACTGAGGGCCTGGAGCCCCCGGATTCAATTCCCTCCCCTCTAGTGTGCCCCACCCTGGCCCCTACCTCCCCACTCGGTCTCCCACCTCCTCTCCCACCACCTCCCCATCCTTGTTGCCTCCTCACCCTCTAATTTTCTTGGGCCTCTGTCGTCCTCCCCACCCTAACCACCCTTCCCAGAATCTGTCCCCAGCACGCTCACTGCTGCCTGCCCACGCCCCGGCCGACCGCTCCCGCGTCCCTCAGGGCCGGGCAGGGCGGACCCACCCGGCCTCTCGCCCTGCCCTCCCCTCCCCCGCAGCGCCCTGCTCAGGGCCGGCGGTGCGCGCGTCCTCCTCCGCGGGGCCTGGGCCCCGTCCCTCCGAGCCCCGGCTCCTGCCTCGCTAGGCTCCAGAGTCACCCACACAGCGGCAGATCCGCCCCCACCCCCGCTCCGCACCCGGGGCCTCCGCGAGCGCTCTCTCGCACCCAGGGCCCGCCAGCGCCCGCCGGGTCTGCAGGGCGGACGGAGCCGCAGCCCCCGCGCAGCCGGGGAGGGGAGGCTGCGCTGCGGGCGGGCGCCGCGGGCGCCCCGCTCCTCCGGGCCCGGAGCCCCAGCGGCCGCCCCGCGCCCCGTGCTCACGTGCGCCGCGGCCGGCCGGGACGCGGACGCGGCTGCGGAGGGCCCAGCTCCAGCAGCCCCGCGGCGGGAGCGCCGTTCGGCCTCGCGGCTCCTCGGCCCGGCCTGGCCGCAGACAAAGGCCGCCCCGCCCGCCCGCCCGCCCGCGCCACGCAAGCACTCACCGCGCGCCGACTCCGGGGCTCGGGCCGCGGCGCGCCAGGCCGAGCCCGAATGGGGGCCGGGGGCGGCCGGGAGCCCGAGGGGCGGGGCGGCTGGAGAACGCCGCGGGCCCGGAAGGCGGCGGCCCGGCGCGCCCCCGAGGCCGGATTGGCCCCGCCGCGGCGGCTGGGGCAGAGGCCCGAGCCCGCCCGCCCCCGGCCGGACCCAGGCGGGGAAACCCGGTGCTCCGGGAGGGGCGCTGCTTACTCGCGGCCCTTCCCCCACCCCGCTCCCGTGCCGCCGAGGGCCGGGCTTGCTTTTCCGCGAGAGGGGACAGGTGAATGGTCATCGATCACTCCCACCCTCCAGGCTGCTGGCGGCAGAGCAGGGCTCGAATGTGGCTGTCCAACTCCAGTCCTGTGTTCTCCCCAGACAGCCGGCTGGAACCGCAGACTAGAAAGGGTTAACTCGACTGCGAGGAATTGAGAGCCGCTGGGAACTCTATAAATACAGTGTCGTGGGCGCCTGAGCCAACCACAGGGCAATTTCCACCGAGTTGGTTTTCCTCTTTTCCTTCCAGCCACGGCCACCCGGCCGGCCCTGCCCCCAGCCCCAGGCCAGGCTGCGGGCCAGCCCAGGCTCCCAGAGGGGGAGCAGGCCTGACGCCTGGAGCCCTTGGACTCTGTCCTCACAGGGCCCAGCTCCAGCCTGGGAGGAGATGGGGGTCTGGCCTGTCCAGATTTTGCCTTGGTGCATGCCCTGCTGCACCTGCTCGTGGATCATTGGTTCTTCAGCATGGGGTGGGGGACGGGCGGGGGAGGGGCGGGTAGGCGGCAGCAGCTAAAATGAAGGGAGGCCCCTGCGGCTGCAGTCTAGGCTAGGAGCTTTCTATGCTGGGCCTCTTTAGATCTTCACAACACCTCCACCAGGTAGATAATATTATTACCATTTTACAGACAAGAAAACTCAGACTCAGAGGGATGAAGGGACTTCAACCTCCTGCTGCGCCAGGCTCACCACCAAGTGACAGCAGCAGTACTGGAGAAGACTTGGGAAATACCTATGAATACATGTGTGTCTCTCTGCACGTGTTGCCACTGTTTTAAGCTCTTTTCCATTTTACTCTCATTTGATCTTCACAATTTATTGAAGAGTATGCCATTATTATCCTCATTTTTACAGATAAACAAATTAAGATGCAAAGAGATTAAGTAATTTATCTGAGGACATGTAGCTATTAAGAGAGGAACCAGGATTTGTCCCCTTAAATTTAAGTGCTGTAGTCAAACCTAAATGTGTGTGTGGTGCGTGTGTGCAGGGGTAGTGGTGCATGGCTGTGGATATTTGTGAACACATGCAAGCAACCTCGAGTCTACATGCATGTGTGTTTCTGAATGTGTTTGCTGGCAGCTGTATCTGTGTGATTGCTAACTGCTCCTATGGCTGGCAGCAAAGAAGCCCAGCTGTCTGGTTCCTAATGACCTCCAGGGACCTCTGGACCAATCTACGCTGCTCCCCTCTGCCCTGTCAGGCTCTGTCCAGCCTTGTCCAGTCTGGGTCTAGCCACACAAGTCTCAGGATGAGTAGCCCCCACTTGGCCCAGCAACCTGGGGAAGAGGCATCCCAGGGAGAGGTGTCCCTGGGCTGGGGAAGCCAGGACCCTTGCAGCAGGACTCGTGCAGGAGGCTGTAGGTGGCACTGAACAGATTTAGAGGAACTTACTTTCCTTCCCTTCATCAAGAGTCAGTCATGTGCTTTGTGCCCTACAGTGGTGACAAGTCCTATCTCAGCAGATTTATAGTCTGGCAGGCAGGGAAGCCATGATGGACAGTGAAGGGACAGCACAGGGCAGTGTATAGTGGGGAGTGGGGAGAGACTTTTATCATAATTGCTCAAGAGCACAGGTCAGGAGGAAAGGAAACGGGTGTTGGCTCTCATTCCTGGAAGCAGTGGATTGAGAGGGTTCTGATCCTCTAAGAAGGGGAAACAGCTTGGGCAGGGCATAGATGGGGTGACTATGGGGCCAGCTCAGCAGGACTCAGACACTTAGCCAAGACATAGACATCTAGAATGACCATCCCAGAACGGCAGAATCTCCTTGGTTCACAGTATATTTGTCTGTCTGTCCCTGGGACTTTGGGAATGGGAGTGCTTCACAGAGGTCCCCATCTGAAGCAGAAAAATTCAGGATGGAGGGGTGCCTTCATGCCTTCTTTCTGGACAATAGCCTCCCTGGCAACACTTCCCACCTGCCTCCTGTGCCAGCACAGGAGAAGTGGATGGCTCAGAATAGTCTATCTTCAATTTTGCCTCAGGTTCCCCAAGGAGGTCACAAAGCAATCCAAAAAGATCTAGACTAGGACAAGCCTTCCCCCACTTTTTCTATCTACCATCCTGCAGGCTCCTCAAACTAAACACATGCAAAAGTGAACTATTACCTGTCCCTCAAAACCTATTTTCTCTTCCTACATATACAGGAAGGACCAAGTGCCAAACCTGGACTCATCCTACACTTTTTCCTCCCTCTCACTGCCACCATTCAGACAGGCACAAAGGGATGCTCTAGAATATCTATGGAATCCATCCCTTCCCTGGATACCCTACTGCCACCCCATCGTCATCTGGGCCCCCATTCTCCTCACTGGATTAACTGATTCTCCTGACTATAACTCCTCCGCCGATAGCTTCCAGAGAGATATTTTTTCTAAAATACAAATCTTCCTACAATGTTCCCCAGCTGCTCGAAGCCCTCCACAGTTCTCATTTTCCCTTGGGCTGCTAGTTGTCCCCTAAAGTTCATTCTCCTCTTCTTCCTTACCAACAGAGTATAGCTTTTGTCTTAAGAAGTTCTATGCTTGGCAGCACAGAACTGCCAAGCATAGGTTGAAAATACATTGCTTCTCAGACTCCCTTGCAGCTAGATGCAGTCATGTGACCTAGGGTAGCCAATGAGATGGAAGTGAAACTCACTGATTGGCACTTTGGGGAAAGCTTATTAAAGGAGCAACCTTGAGCTATGGTAACCCTCATGGTGGTTCCTCAAAAAATTAAAATTAGAATTATCATATGATTTGGCAATTCCACCTATGGGTATATCCCCCAAAGAAAAGAAAGCAGGGTCTCATAAAGAGATATTTGTACACTGTGTTCATAGTAGCATTATTCACAATAGCCAAAATGTGGAAGCAACCCAAGTATCTATCTACAGATGAATGAATGAACAAAATGCGGTATATGCATGCAATGGAATACCCTCTTAGTACTTTCCTCAGGGCAGAAATTATGAGTTCATGGTGAAACAGACAAATTCCCTTTGCCTCTTTTGACATATAAAAGTAAATGTAAAAGTATATTTATTTAAATATACTTAAATCAAGCAAAGGATTTCTTAACCTAGGTTTAAGTGGGAGCTATGCCAATGTTTCTGGCCATTTTATAGAGCAGCTAAGCAGTCTATCTTATAGGAAGGAGCTCAGAGATGTTGGGATGTCACTCCTAAAAGCGATACTAAAATCTATTCACTTTGCCTGCTTTCATAAGCAAGAAAAATCAATTCTTGGCAGTGCTGGGGGTTTCAGGCCCCATTTGGGTGTTTTCCCAAGGATCCCTGTAACACTTAGCCAACCTCTTGGCACTGGCCTCCCTCACTCAGGCTGGTTGATGCACATTACTTCTCAAGTTGTTTGCATTTTTAGGTCTCAAGTCCTTGATGCCTTGGCAAAGGCCACTGCCCCATCACCTTCCCTGCCCCTCATTTAGGACTCCAGGGCTGCCATCTGGAGCCACTCTGCCAAGCCCAGACTAAGGCAAGCACATTTCCCCCAAATGACTGGATCCAGTGTGAAGGTGAATATGGTACACAGTGACCACTGCAGCTTCCTGCTTTCTAGTTTCTTATTCCTGGGAACTGAGTCTTGGATTGGGCTTCAGGTATCTAGAACCAAATACTTCCAGCTGGAAGCATCTGGCAGGCAAAACAATAGGGGCAGCGTAATGAAAGAGAGGAACTGACTCTCCAAGGAGAATCACCCGGGAACACCCCAGTCCACCCCTGATCCCCAACATATGTGCTACAAAATACAAAATATCCTATAACCAGGCTTGTATAAATAGCTGCCTCCATCTGACCCACTAACCTTTTCTTCCCTGTTCATCCTCTTCCATTATCCATCCTCCTCCCCTGTCCCTGGTCACACCGAGCCATTCACCTCCCTCCTCCTTTCCCATTTATTCTCCATAGCCCAGGCCAACAACACTCCCAATACCAGGAATCCATTTCAGAGTTTGTGTCATGCTGCTGTGTGTGTGTGTTGGGGGCTGGGGTAGGGGTTAGGGGGCCCTCCAAATAGGAGGGTTGGGACAAAGTTAAAAAACAAAACAACAAAAAACAGAACAAAACAAAAACAGTCCTGGGGAGCTCTTCCGTCTTACAGGGAGTTGGTTTTTTTCTAATAGTTCCCATGTGCAAATAATTGAGTCATTCAACATAGGCTCAGCTCCTGTGCCAACCCGAAAGTGGGCACTTCCTTCAATTTTGCGTCATAGCTACCTCACACACCTCACCCTAGTCTCGGCCCTGCTCTCAGGGTTGGCCCGTGACAGGCTCAGAGAAGCAAGCACAGACCAGAACAACTAAGAGTTCCAGCTAGAAGAATAAGTTTGAGTGCCCTCGCTTAGAGAACAAGGAGTTCTCTGGCATCAGAAGCCAGCTGTGGTGACCCTCTTAACCCTCTTCAGGAAGATAGTGGATAAAGCACATGAAATATCCTAATTTCAAACCATGTGCTCAATTTTTGGGGGGTGGGGAAGAATCTCATTCTGTGTCCTGGGAGCTAGAGTGCAGTGGCATCGTCATAGTTCACTGAAACCTCAAACTGCTGGACTCAAATCATCCTCCTGCCTCAGCCTCCTGAGTAGCTCACTATAGGCGTGAGCTACCATGCTGGGCTAGTTTTCCCATTTTTGTAGAGACAAGGTCTCACTCTTGCCCAGGCTGATCTTGAACTCCTGACCTCAAGCAGTCCTCCTGCCCAGACCTCCCCAAGTGCTAGGATTACAGGCGTCAGCCACCATGCCCGGCCCAAGTGCTGAATCTTAAGTGCTAATATTGCCATTTTCAGAATCCCAGAGTCTTTTTGCGGTCATTTGTTTTCAGGTGGACTTCAGACACCCTGCCTAGGCATCTTCAGGGCATCTTACCATAGTCTCAGCCCTGGTCCGGACTCAAGGGAACTGCCCCAGCAGTGAGAACAGTTTATCCAGTCCTCCCTACTAATGGGGCATTCTTACTTAACCTGTCAGTTCTTCAAGTCAACCCTAATCCCAGGCAGGACCACCGACTGCCAATCTTGGCCCCTTTTCTCTCCCTTGCTTCTCTCAGTTCACCACCCTGTCTTTTGGAGGTGAGCATTTTGCAATGGAAGTGACCCTCCCACTCCAAGACAACCGAGGGCAGAGAGCAGGATGTGTGAGTTGCAATGTCCCCATTCAGTGACCAAGGCTTAGTCCCCCTTACAGTTTTCCACCTGCCCTGATTCTGTCACCAATTGTGGGGCTTTCTGACTACTGGCACCACTTCACCATGGTCACTACATCAGATGTGGGATATTATTAATATTTCTTACTGCTTCTTCTATTTCTGTTGTTAGCAGGTGCTAATGAATACAATCTTGTGTTTGTTTTCTTTTGTTTTTTTCTTTTCTTTTCTTTTCGAGACAGATTCTCACTCTGTTTCCCAGGCTAGAGTGCCATGGCATCAGCCTAGCTCACAGCAACCTCAAACTCCTGGGCTCAAGTGATCCTCTGCCTCAGCCTTCCGGGTAGCTGGAACTACAGGCATGCACCACCATGCCTGGCTAATTTTTCTATATATTTTTAGTTGACCAATTAATTTCTTTCTATTTTTCGTAAAGACAGGGTCTTGCTCTTGCTCAGACTGGTCTCGAACTCCTGGCCTCAAGCAATCCGCCCGCCTCAGCCTCCCAGAGTGCTAGGATTACAGGTATGAGCCACCGCCTTGTGTTTGTTTTCTTCAAACAGGACTTGCAGCACAATAACATATTGGCACCTCTTCTTTCCTCATTTCTCGTGATGAGATCATCACAAACATAACTTTTAAAGAAATCCTTACAGCTAGTCTGGAGGGAAAACTGACACCTCCACAGGCACACGGTGATGGGCCTTGGGTTTACAAACAGGGCCTTTAGCAGCAGCACTGACTGTAGCCACTCAGTGATGCGTGACCACCCCTGAGGAATAATGCCAGCCACGGAGTTTCTCTCCTCACCCTATAAATTCCCCAACCAGCCCTTCATCATTCCCCTGGGGTCAGCATTGCTGTCAAATGTGGTCCCTCCCCACCCCCCTCTGCACCTCAATCCCTCCATAAATATTCACACAGGCCAGTCCCTCTCACCTCAGGAGAGGGGGTCCATCAGGGGCGGTCTTCTCAAAGTGGACAAACCCACTTACCTTTCTACCCTCCTCTGAAGCAGGTGCCAACTTCAACCTTGATCTGTTCTGATGTGTGCTGCCCATCAGTGTTCTCTGTTTGGCCCCTGCCATGTGTCCTGTCTCCCCAGGCACTGTGAGAGCTCCCTTGGGGCAGAACCTTGGCTCATTCTCCTACCGGCTCCCCACCCCACCCCTGGTGTTGTAGGTGAATGCCAGCTTGAACTCTGCAGTGATTGCCTTAACCCTGGCTGGCGGGAGGAGGTGTAGACAGCACAGTAGGCTAGAAACCAGGACACCAGCTGTGCCAAGGACTAGCTATGTGGCTGGGGGAAGTGACCTAACCATTCTGGGTCTGTCTCCCTTTCCTCCAAGAGTCCTTCCCAGGCTCCTCTGCAGCCTGTTAAACCACTGAATATTTCTCACTGAGGTCACCAGGAGGATTTCCCCCTTGGCCCTGGAGCACACAGACAGGACTAATGAAGGAGGCTAGTGCCATGGACAAGCGGCCTGCGAAGCCAGGAAGGGATTAATAGTTTGCCCCCAACTTCCCTACTCTTTCAAGTTCTTTCCATCATGGTTGACACCACTTGCTACCCTGAGCCCTTTCCTGGTGATAAGCTGAAGAGGGCTTCAGTCCTCCCCAATCCCAGACCTACAAGGATGCTCCATGCCAGGTTTGGAGTTGGAGGAAGAAATGGGAGGGAAGGCGAGGCGAGGGAAAACTGTAGGCTGAGGCTGTGGAGGTCAGGAAGGGGTTCCCAGAGGAGGTGGGCTCCTAGCTGACCTTGAACGATGGGAAGAACTTGACAACTGGAAGACATTGGGGGCCTGCCCAGGTCTGGCCTACTCTAAGAGGATACACAGTTGGGAAGACCTCCATCTAATTGCCCTGGCAGTGCTGCTCACAGAGTCTGAGACCAGGAAAGGAGTTTCGTGCTGGAGGCAGAGGGCATGGCCATGCCTAGAAGAGAAGAGCTGGGAGGGGAGAGAGAGCATCTGGGCCATATGCTCCTGGCGCTCCTCGCATGCACACTCACCTACTCAAGGACACCACACCGGCAACTCTCCCCTCTCCCCGCATCATCAGTCTTTTCACTCTCTGCTGAATCATTCACTTCCTTTCTTGAAACACTTTCTGCTTCTAGAACACTTTGCTCTCATCTCACTGGTTGCTCCTTCTAATCTCCTATGCTGGGTCCTTCTCCTCTCCCCAAAGCCTTACTTTTAGGAACCCAGGACTTACTACTCAGACTCTTTTCTTCTGGGTCTATGACTACTCCCTTGGTCATTGTATTCAGTCCAGTGGCTTTAAATACCATCTGTGTGCTTAGAACTCTCTAATCCAAATCTCCAGCTTGGACTATATCCTTGCATTCTGCATATCCAACTGCCTATTTGAGTCTCCACTTAACTTGCACCGAATCAAACCCATGCTTTCATCCTCCCTGCACCCACTGCCAAAAACAAAACAACAAGCCATTTACCCTGCAGTCTTCTCCACCTCAGATGATGGCAACTCCATTCTTCCATTAGCTCAGGCCAAAAACCTCACAATCATCCTGATTTTTCTCTTGTGCAAAACCCGCACCAGCAACCCTACTGGCTCTACCTTCAAAATCTATCCAGAATGAGGGCGGCCTCTCCCAGTACACACTGCTACCGCTCTACCCAAGCCATCTCCATCCCCGTCATTTGCCTGTATTGCAATGGCCTCCTAATTAGTTTCTTTCCTTCCACTATTATTCTCCTGGTTAACTTTCTACCCAGAGGCTACAGTGATCCTTTTATTTATTTATTTATTTTTATTTTAGCGTATTATGGGGGTTCAAGTGTTTAAGGTTACATATATTGCCCATGAAATATATGTAAGTAAGAGCTTGAGTAAGAGCTTCAAGCGTGTCCATCCCCCAAATGTTGCACATCTTACTCGTTGTGTTTGTATACACCCCTCCTCTCCTCCCCCCACCTACTCTCTCCAAACCCGATAAATGTTACTCCTATATGTCCACTTAGGTGTTGATCAGTTAATACCAATTTGCTGGTGAGTACATGTGGTGCTGGTTTTTCCATTCTTGAGATACTTCACTTAGTAGAATGGGTTCCAGTTGTATCCAGGAATATACAAGAGGTGGTATATTACCATTGTTTCTTAAAGCTGAGTAGTATTCTATGGTATACATATACCACATTTTATTAATCCACTCAAGTATTGATGGGCACTTGGGTTGTTTCCACATCTTTGCAATTGTGCTGCTATAAACATTCAAGTGCAGGTGTCTTTTTCATAAAGTGACTTTTGATCTTTTAGGTAGATGCCCAGTAGTGGAATTGTTGGGTCAAATGGTAGGTCTACTTGAGTTATCTCCATATTGCTTTCCACAGAGGTTGAACTAGTTTGCAGTCCCACCAGCAGTGTAGGAGTGTTCCTCTCTGTCCACATCCATGCCAGCATTTGTTGTTTGGGGACTTTTTGATAAAGGCCATTCTCACTGGAGTTAAGTGATATCTCATTGTGGTTTTGATTTGCATTTCCCTGATGATTAGAGATGTTGAACATTTTTTCATATGTTTGTTGGCCATTATTCTGTCTTCTTGTGGAAAGTTACTGTTCATGTCCTTTGCCCATTTTTTATAGGGTTGTTCGATTTTTCCTTGCTGATTTTCCTGGGTTCTAAATAGATTCTAGTTATCAGCCCTTTATCGGATGTGCAGCTTGCAAAAATTTTCTCCCATTCTGTGGGTTGTCTGTTTGCTGTCTTGACAGTTTCTTTGGCTGTGCAGAAGCTTTTTAATTTGATCAGGTCCCATCTGTTTATTTTTGTTGCTGTTGTGATTGCCTTTGGGGTCTTCTTCATAAATTCTTTGCCTAGGCCAATGTCTAGAAGAGTATTTCCAACATTTTCCTCTAGAATTCTAATTGTTTCACACTTTAGGTTCAAATCTGTTACCCAGCGTGAGTTGATTTTTGTGAGAGGTGAAAGGTGTGGATCCTGTTTCAGTCTACTACATGTGGCTATCCAGTTTTCCCAGCACCATTTATTCCATAGGGATTCTTTTCCCCAGTGTATGTTTTTGTCTGCTTTGTCGAAGATTAGATGGCTATATGAGGATGGTTTTATATCTGGGTTCTCAGTTCTGTTCCACTGGTCAATGTCCCTGTTCTTGTGCCAGTCCCAAGCTGTTTTAATGACTATAGCCTTGTAGTGTAGTTTGAAGTCTGGTAAATTGATACCTCCTATTTTGTTTTTATTGCCTAGGATTGATTTTGCTATACGGGGTCTTCTCTGGTTCCATACGAAGTGTAAAATTATTTTTTCTATATCTGTGAAAAATGATGATGGTATTTTAATAGGGATTGCATTGACTCTTTGGGTAGTATATACATTTTAACAATGTTGATTCTGCCAACCCATGAGCATGGTATATTCTTCCATCTGTTTACATCCTCTGCTATTTCCTTCTTCAGTGTTTCATAGTTCTCCCTGTAGAGGTCTTTTACCTCCTTAGTTAAGTATATTCCAAGGTACTTTATTTTCTTTGTTGCTATTTTGAAGGGAATTGAGTCTTTGATTTGGTTCTCACTTTGACTGTTGTTGGTGTATATGAATGCCTCTGATTTCTGTGTATTGATTTTGTATCCTGAGACTTTACCAAATTCATTTATCAGATCAAGAAGTCTCATGGTTGAATCCTTGAGGTTTTCTAGGTATAATATCATGTCATCAGCAAAGAGTGAGAGTTTAATCTCTTCTGCTCCCATTTGGACGTCCTTAATTCTGCTCTCTTGTCTGATTGCTGTGGTGAGGACTTCCAGCACTATGTTGAACAGAAGTGAAGATAGTGGGCAACCTTGTCTTGTTCCAGTTCTACGTGAGAATGTTTTCAATTTTTCCCCATTCAGTATGATATTGGCTGTGGGTTTGTCATATATGGCTTGTATCACTTTTAGGTAAGCCCCATCTACGCCTATTTTGTTAAGCATTCTTATCATAAAAGGGTGTTGAATTTTGTCAAATGCTTTCTCTGCGTCTATTGAAAGGATCATATGGTCTTTGTTTTTGCTTCTGTTTATATGGTGAATTACATTTATAGATTTTCGTATGTTGAACCAACCCTGCATCCCTGGGTTGAAGCCCACTTGGTTGTGATGAATTATTTTCTTGACAACCACTTGGATTCGATTGGCTAGGATTTTGTTGAGAATTTTTGCATCTGTATTCATAAGGGATATTGGTCTGTAGTTTTCTTTTTTTGTTGCATCCTTTCCTGGTTTTGGTATCAGGGTTATGTTCGCTTCATAAAATGTGTTGGAGAGGATTCCATCCTTCTGGATGTTGTGGAATAATTTCTGCAGGAAAGGCACCAGTTCTTCTTTGTAGATGTGGTAAAATTTGGGTGTGAAACCATCTGGTCCAGGACTTTTCTTTTTAGGGAGGTTTTTTATTGCTGTTTCAATTTCAGTACTTGATATTGGTCTGTTCAGGAATTCTATTTCTTCCTGGTTGAGCCTAGGGAGGCTGTGTGTTTCTAAGAAATTGTCCATTTCCACATTTTCCAGTGCATAGAGGATTTGGTAGTATTCATAAATTATATCTTGTATCTCCGTGGCATCAGTTGTAATTTCTCCTTTATTGTTCCTGATGGAGCTTATTAGAGATTTTTCTTTTCTGCTTTTTGTTAGTCTAGCCAATGATGTGTCAATTTTGTTTATTTTTTCAAAGAACCAACTTTTTGTTTTATTAATCTTCCATATAGTTTCCCTGTTGTCAATTTCGTTTAGTTCTGATTTGATTTTAATGATTTTACTTCTTCTGCTGGGTTTGGGGTTGGTCTGTTCTTCTTTTTCCAGCTCTTTGAGATGATTCATTAGGTTGTCTATTTGTGATTTTTTTCAACTTTTGGATATAGGCATTTATGGAAATAAACTTTCCTGTCAGGACTGCTTTAGCTGTGTCCCACAGGTTTTGGTAACTTGTGTCACCTTTGTCATTTAGTTCAAAGAATCTTTTGATTTCCATCTTGATTTCCTTGTTTATGAAGTGATCATTCAGCAGAATGTTGTTTGGTTTCCATGACTTTGTGTAGAAATGACGACTCCTGTTAGGATCGATTTCTACATTTATTCCATTGTAGTCTGAAAAGATACATGGTATAATTTCTATTTTTTAAAATTGTTTGAGATGTGCTTTGTGTCCTAGGATATGGTCAATCTTAGAGAATGACCCATGAGCTGATGAGAAGAACGTATATTCAGTGGTTTGGGGTAGAATGTCCTGTAAATGTCAGTCAGGCCCATTTGTTCTAGGGTTCTGTTTAAGTTCATTATTTCTTTGTTGATTTTCTGTTTGGAGGATCTGTCCTGTCCTGTCAGGGGGGTGTTAAAATCTCCAACTATTATGGTGTTGTTGTTTATCCATTTGTTTAGATCCAGTAGAGTTTGATTTATGAATCTGGGTGCACCAAGGTTGGGTGCATATATATTTAGAATTGTTATGTCTTCTTGTTGAACTGTACCGTTCACCATTATATAGCAACCTTCTTTATCTTTTATTACTTTTGTTGATTTAAAAACTAAGTTATCTGGAATCAGCACCGCCATGCCAGCTTTCTTTTGGCTTCTGTTTGCTTGAAATATTGTTCTCCACCCCTTTACCTTTAGTCTAATTTGCATCCTTGCAGGTTAGATGTGTTTCCTGAAGGCAGCAAATACTTGGCTTGTGTTTTTTTATCCATTCGGCCAGCCTATGTCTCTTGAGTGGGGAGTTCAAGCCATTCACATTTATTGAGATAACTGATAGGTGGGGCAGATTTCTGTTCATTATGTTGGGTTGAACTTTGTTGCTTTGTTTTTTCTCTTAAGCCATTGTAGTATCTGGGCTTTGATCTTTAGCTTTGAGTAGATTTACATTCATGAGTGTTTATTGTGCTGGTCCAGTCCATGGGTAACACTGTTTTGAGTACTTCTTGAAGGGCTGCTCTTGTCTTGGTGAAATCCGTCAGTCTTTGTTTATCTGAGAATGTCTTGATTTCTCCTTCATATACAAAACTTAGTTTTGCAGGGAAGAAGATTCTAGGCTGGGCATTGTTCTGTGAGAATGTGAGAATGAGGCCCCAGTCTCTCCTTGCTTGTAAAGTCTCAGTAGAGAAGTCTGGTGTTATTAAAATTGGCTTTCCCTTGTATGTTACTTGCTTCTTTCATCTTACAGCTCTTAGAAGGGCCTCTTTAATTGATATTTTGTTCAGTCTGATGACTGCATGTTGTGATGTCTTCCTGTTTGCATCGAATCTCCCAGGGGTCCTCTGAGCTTCTTGAACTTGTATATCGAGATTTTTAGCAAGACCTGGGAAATTTTCCTCTATTATATCTTCAAATAGCTTGTTCAACCCTTGAGTGTTTTCTTCTTCCCCTTCTGGTAACCCTATGACCCTCACATTAGGTTTCTTCACATAATCCCACATCTCTTGTAGGCTTTGCTCTTTTCTCTTGTTTCTCTTGTTTCTCTGCTCTATCTCTGTGACTGATTTATTTAATTGGAAGGTGTTATCTTCAATGTCTGAGATTCTTTCTTCTGTTTGATCTATTTTCTTCTTGAGGATTTCCACTGAATTTTGTAGTTCCCTGAATTGATTCTTCATTTCCAGGAGTTCGGTTAAACTTTTCTTCATTGTATTGATTTCTTTAGTGAATTTTTGTTCCAGGTCCTGGAGGCTTTTTGTGGTTTCTTTGTGTTGGTTATCCAGTTGTTCTTGCAGGTCATTGAATTTTCTTATGATCCACATTTGAAATTCCTCTTCTGTCACTTTGGTTGCCTGATTTTGGTTGGTGTCCATTTCTAAGGGGCTGGTGCTCCTCTTTGGGGGTGTGGTTTCCGTTTGGTTCTTCATATTTCCGGAGTTCCTTCGCTGATTTCTTCTCATGTCAATCAGTTGTTGCTTCTTTCCTTTAGGTTTTCATTTGGGTATTCACACGCCTTGTTTAGTTTCTGAGCCGGTAGGTGGTGTCTATGGGTGAGATTTGACCACTCCCTGTATGATGAGTCAGTAGGTGCCGTTAAAAGGGTGTGCGGAATGTCTTCCCTGTCAGTAGGTGGTGCTTGCTTGGAGGAACAGGCTACATTGTTGTTTTTGTGTCCTGTGACCAGCTCTTGTTCTTCTAGAGAGGCACTGTAGTGCCTCAGGTGGTGGGTGGGGCCCTGGGACTTCCAGGTGTGTCCTTTTCTCCCCCTCAGTGAGGGCTGGTCTGGGAGTGAGTCTGGGTGGAGCTGGGTTGGGTAAACCTGCCCTCAGGCAACACCAATGCCGTTAGCAGGGGTCAAAGTTCTGTTCTCTGCTTCTGGGAAAAGCTGTAAAGGAGGAGCTGGAATGGCCCCACTCAGTCAGAAAGTCTGCATGTGGGGGTGGTGTTGTCTGAGATCCTCAGTCTGGAGCAGGCCTCACTCCTTTCTACCCTCCCCAACTCCATGGCTACTCCTGGGCCTCTGCCAGCAGGCCAGACCTCACACCACCAGGCCTCCCCTGGCTGTGATGCCGGCCGGAAGGTTCCCTGCACAGGAATGCCACCTGGGCTGGGCACACAGCCTCCCTTTGGGATGAGGGTTGCCCTCTAGGAGGCTGATCTGCCCCTGAAGGCACACACACCTCAGTAGGCTGTTCATGTACATCCCTTCTATGCCCTGGGCAATGTGAGACCTCGGTGCACCAGATCTGTTCTGCAGGTTTGACGTCTGGGCCCCAGAGTTCAAACTATATCCCCACAAGGGAGAGGAGTGCCAGTCCCAATTCACCCACAGGGGGCCGAAGCTGGGTCTATGTCTCTCAGCCTCAGGGTCTGCCCCTTTCTCCTAGGATCACCGGGCCAGCAGCACCTGGGAGGGCTGGTGGGTAGGGAGCTCACCATCTGAGTTCCCCTCAGTCAGCTGTAGGGCCCCAAAAGGGAAGGTCCTGTTCCCTGGAGATGCCTCCAGCTGGTGGCTATATTGTCTCTCTCAGCAGCTGCGGATACAGTCAGGGGAGGGGAGAAGGAGGCAATATGACACCTGCCGCACAGCTCGGGTCTGTGCACAGGGAGGTGCCCGAGGGAGTTGGGAGCCTGGTGCTGCGTCCACTACAGGCTTACCGCCCACTGGCGGCGGCCGTCTCTGGGCTGGTGTCCACAGGTCTCTCCACCCGCTGGGGCGCCCACCAGCAGTCTGAGATGCAAGGGAGGGGAGAGTTAACCACTTCACCTACCCTTGCCGCTGGTCTCCAGGCTGCTCCGGAGGTCTCTGCTTCCAGTTCTCCTCCGCAACCTCCTCCCGTGGAGTCTCCTGTGGTCTCAGGTACCCCTCCTTCCCACCCTCGTCCGATGTATGCTCGTCTTCTTGCTTCTTTCTTCTAATTTCTGCTAGAATTTGTCTTTTCTGCAGAGACACTCTGTCTGGTGGTGTTTCTCGTCCGCCATCTTGATTATCTCCTCTACAGTGATCCTTTTAAACACAGGCAAACCAAGTAATTCCTTTGCTCAGAATTCTCCAGAGTAAAAGCTAAGTCCTTAAACTGATTTGCAAGGCTGTGCATTACCTGGGCCTATGTTTTCCTTCTGACCTCATCTTCCACCACTCTCCCCCTTACTTCCTCCGGTCGGTGCTCCCTTCCTACTGTTCCTTAGATATACCAGGCATGTTTGCCTCAGGCTTGGTACTTGCCGTTCCCTCTGACTGGGACATTATTCCCCCAGGTGTCCACATAGCTCGTTCCTTACTTTCTCCAGCTCTCTGCTGAAGGTCCCGGAAGGCTTTCCCTGACCACACTACATAAAGCAGTACCCACCAGCCCCAGCCCCAACCCTCTCCAACTCCTTTACTCTGCCTGATGCTTTACCCTTAGTATGTATGGACCTCCTGACAATGTTACATATTTCTTGTCTACGAATTTCTTTTCTATCTCCCTCCATAGCATTTCACTTCCATGAGGGGCAGGACTTTGTTTTGTTCACTGCTGCAGTCCTGTACCTAGAACAGTGTTCAATACGTGTTTGTTGGATGAATGGGTAGGTGAATGAAGGACCAGGAGTTGACAAGCACGTGGATGAGAAAACATTGTGGTGCTTTAAAAAAAAAAAAGATTTCATTGTTTAGAGAAGTTTTAGGTTCACAGCAAAATTGAGCAGAAGGTACAGAGATTTCCCATATAACCCCTGCGCCCACACACATATAGCCTTCCCCACTATCACATCCTACACCAGAATGGTCCATTTGTTATAACTGACGAACCTACATTGACACATCGTCATCACCCAGAGGTCATAGTTTATATCACGGTTCACTCTCGGTGTTATACATTCTATGGGTTTTGACAAATATATGAAGACAGTTATTTGCCATTATAGCATTATACAGAATAATTTCACTGCCCTAGAAATCCTTTATGCTCACCCTTAACTCTTGGCACCTCTGATCTTTTTATTGTCTGCATAGTTTTGCCTTTTCCAGAATGTTGTATAGTTGGAACCATACAGCATGTAGCCTTTTCAGATTGGGTTCTTTCACTTAGTAATATGCATTTAAGTTCCCTCCATGTCTTTCCATGACTTGATAGCTCATCTCTTTTTAGCAGTGAATAATATTTCATTGTCTGGATGTACCACAGTTTATTCATTGATTCACCTACTGAAGGACATGTCAGTTGCTTCCACGTTTTGGCAATTATGAATAAAGCTGCTATAAACATTCATGTGCAGGCTTTTGCGTGGACATAAGTTTCCAATTCCATTGGTTAAACACCAAGGATTATTATTGCTAAATTGCATGGTAAGAGTATGTTTAGTTTTGCAAGATACTTGTCAAACTGTCTTCCGAAGTGGCCGTACCATTTTGCATCCACACCGGCAGTGCATGAGAGTCCCATTGTTCTGTGTCCTCGCTAGTGTTTGGTTCTGAGTTCGGTCATTCTAATAGGTGTGTAGTGGTAATTTACTGTTTTAATTTGTATTCTCTGATGACTTGTGATGTGGAACTGATTTTCATATGCTTATGTGCCATCTATATAACTGTCTTGGTGAGGAGTTAAGGTCTTTGGCCCATTATTTTGAGTGGACTGTTTGTTTTCTTATTGTTGAGTTTTAAGAGTTCTTTGTATATTTTGGATGAGTCCTTTTTCATTTTTTGTTTTCTTTTGACAGGGTCTTACTCTGTTGCCTGGGCTAGAGTGCAGTGGTGTCATCATAGCTCACTGCAGTGTCAGACTCCTGGGCTCAAGCCATCCTACCGCTTCACCCTCCTGAGTAGCTGGAACTACAGCCGTGCACCACCCATGCCCAGATGATTTTTCTATTTTTTGTAGAGATGAGGTCTTGCTCTTGCTCAGGCTGGTCTCAAACTCCTGGCCTCAAGTGATACTCCTGCCTTGGCCTCCCAAAGTGCTAGGATTATAGGCGTGAGCCACCACACCCAGCCTGGGTATATCTTTGGGAAATATTTTCTCCTAGTCTGTTTTTGGTGCTTTTTTCAAGATATGAGAGACCTAAGCATGTTTATGTGCCATGCAAAAGTACCAGGAGAGAGGGAGAAGAGGTGCAATCATTGACATGTAGAGATCTCTGATGAAACAGAAAGGGACAGGACCCAGAGCATGCAGACAGCCACCCCTTCTGTGGGCAGGAAGAAAGGAGGTGGGGATGGGGGAATACCGGTGCGAGATGGGGAATTGATGGAAACTCCACTGATGGCTCCATTTTTCCCCCTGTGAAGTTTAAGGCAAGATCATTTGCTGAGAGTGAGGGAAGTAAGAGTGAGCAGAGCCTGAAAAGAAGAGTGAAGATTTGGGGTAGTGGCTCTACAAAATGGGGGAGATTGATCTTCTGGGACACATAATGTGGTTTTTAAGAAGTGATGAAGGCCTGCATTTTGGAACAGCATTAATCACACAGCCTTTCCCCCTCTGCATTGGGGTTGCAGGCAAGATTCCGATCGGGCAGGAGAGCTGCTATGGGGAGGCAGGAATCTGGGCCTTCTGGGTCTGGTCTATGCCCTAACTCATGACCCAGCTCTCTTCAGCTGCTCCCAGGACCCAAACCACCATACCCCAGCTGCTCCCCGAATTCCGGCTTCCTTTTGACTCTAATTTAACCCAAGGGTGGCAGGGTGGGTTCTCTGGGAAGCAGATTCTGAGATTAGCATGTTAGAAATTCAGCAAGGAGTGCTTTTGGGCTCAGCACCTGGGGAAGAAAAGGGACGGGAAGAGAGTTGGGCAGAGGGAGAAGATGGGCCACAGCACAGTTTGAGCAAAGGCCTTGGCCAGCCCCCTGGGGTGTTCCACTCTGAAGCTGGGATAACCTCTTTAGAGTCTTGTGTTAGGGGCAGAGCTGGCCTTTAGTACTCAAGCACAGGTCAATTATTGGATGTGGGTGTCCTGGAGGTTACCTTGATCCAGGCTACTTTCTTCGGCAGAGGCAATTTTCAAAGAGGACTTACAGTGGAGAGCCATCTTCCTGCAGCACTACTAGCAGCTGGAGGAATTAGTCCTTCAACGATTGCCGGGGATCCACAGCATCTACCATTGTAATACGCATTTACTTGTCTCTTAAACTATGCCTGACCAAGGGTCTTCCTCAAACTCAGTGGGGAGCTTAGAAGTTTCAGGAACTTACCTGAGGCATCTGGGTGTAGGTATCAGAATCCTGCATACGGTAAGAGGCCTTGAGTTCCACTCCTAGTTCAGCTACTGACTCACTAAGTGATGTCAGGCAAGTCTCTGACCTCTTTCAGCCTCAGTTTCCCCATCTGTATATGAGGGTTGAGCTGAAGTCCTTGCTCAGTAGTCTATGGCTTTACAGTGCCTAAAATCATGGGTGGCCAAGAGTGACAGCTGCCTGTGCCTCATTCTTGGGACTCAAAGGCCCCACCCATCACCCCAGACTTCCCACTTCCAGAGCTGTCAAGGTCAGGTCTTTATGTCCAGAAATCACTGGTTGGATCTAACGTCAGATTTAGGAGAGAGTGAATATCCCAGTGCTTCTTTCAAACCCTTCAACCCTTCTCAGAATGGAGTTCAGCTCTTTCCAGTAGCATTAATAGTTTCTGCCTCTACAATGAGACATCGCTGACTACTGTGTTTGGTAGGCGAGATTCTTGGAGGTCATTGTGTTTATTGACCTATTTTCTGGCTTCAAGGGCAGAGATATGCCTCTCTCCTCTCCTGGAATTAGTCTCACATTAGTCATTAGCAGCTTTTGGGGGGTTCATGGGCATTGAAAGAAGCCAGAGAAAAAGATAAAAACCATTTAGAAGTCCTGTGTTTGCTTTGGAAAGGAACAAAAACCCTTGCACTACTCCCCACTCCAGATCCCCTGGCCCCTGCCACCAGGTTTGCATTTCTTGGGGAGGTCCTCTGTTCACCCCACTCAGCTCTCATCATGGGAATGATGGGAATGGTTTTTGTAGATGGTTTGTGCTTTTTTTTTTTCCCTAAGAGGAAACAATCTTCATTTCTCAGCTCTACATTTTCCTCTCTGACTACTGAGGACCAGAGTGAAATCAGGAAGAACGTGGGGCCACTACTCACATTTCTGAACTGATGCAGTATGTTTAGAAGAAAATGAGCCAAACAACAACTGGGCCTGATCCTTGGAGTCATATGATAGCACATGGGAGGTGGAAAGACTCTCAAATGTCACCTAGCCTATTGAGTCCCATTATGCATAAAGGAAAACTGGGGAAAGAGCAAATAAGAAATACAATTTACAAAGCCACACAAGAACCCCTGCTTCTATTACATAGGAGAGCTTTCAGAAGAAAAGTAAGGCTTTCAGAACATGATCTTGCATTTGAAATGGCAGAAAAGATATACAAATCATTTTAAAAACAATCAATATATACAATATGCTATCAAATAAGATGAAGAACCATTAGCAGACCAGAAATATTGGGTATGTTTTAGAAGATGGAAAGCAAATGGGGGCTGGGCGCAGTGGCTCACGCCTGTAATCCTAGCACTCTGGGAGGCCGAGGCGGGAGGATTGCTTGAGGTCAGGAGTTCGAAACCAGCCTAAGCAAGAGCGAGACCCTGTCTCTACTATAAATAGAAAGAAATCAATTGGCCAACTAATATATATAGAAAAAATTAGCTGGACATGGTGGCACATGCCTGTGGTCCCAGCTACTTGGGAGGCTGAGGCAGTAGGATTGCTTGAGCCCAGGAGTTTGAGGTTGCTGTGAGCTACGCTGATGCCACAGCACTCATTCTAGCCTGGGCAACAAAGCAAGACTCTGTCTCAAAAAAAAAAAAGAAAGCAAATGGGGCTTTAGTTTCTTATTCTGATGCTGGAGTAAAAGGACTGCAGATTCCCTCCCCCAGACTCAACCCTGCGTACACTGTATTAGTGAGAGATAGATGATGTATCCAGAATACATTCCTGGAGAAACAAAAGCTAGATGGGTCGCAGTCTGGGTGAACATTGCAATCTAGGGTGGAGAGAATCAGATATCACGGATGGATACAAGCATGGGGGAGACCTTTCTAGCTGTACATTTTTCTCTCCTCCATAATTATCCAGGTGGATGGTAGCCTGCCCTTTCACTTCTGTGGCCAGAAAACACCAGCACAGCACCAGCCAAAAGTGGCAAGGTAAGCTCAAGGCAGTTCTGGAGTCACTGAACTGGCTGGTGGAAAACAGATTCAATAGACAAAGGCTGGCAGGGGGCCACTGAGCAGTCTCTTCTTCCTTTTCTACACCTCAGTTGGGATAAGCGACTACACAGAGGGAGGCAACTCTTGGAAAAAGCAGTGACTAGAGAAAAGCTTAGAAATGTTCTCTGTCCTAGCACTTAGGGAGGCTGAGTTGAGAGGGTCGCTTGAGGACAGGAGTTTGAGGTTGCAGTGAGCTGATGACACCACTGCACTCTAGCCTGGGTGACACAGCAAGACCCTGGCTCAATTAAAAAAGAAAAAGTTCTCTGGAAGGCAGACCTCTCTAAGTTATCTGTGGGAAGTAACTATCAGGGAACAGATGCCCAGAGTCTCTACACCCTGAAGCACCCCTCTCATTACTTTATCCCAGGAGGGAAAACCGCAGCCCATTCCCCACAGAATACACATTACTGGTCAAGATAGCTGACACCTGCAAGGGAATATGAGCTCAGAGCCACAATAACCACCAAAAAATGACTAGCAGAAGAAGTAAAATGAACAGACTGACAGAAAAGGAATTTACCGTAGAACGATATATATCTTCAAGACATAAGGGAGGACACCATAAATATGAAGCAGGAAAGCAATGATGTAAAAATAACTAGAAATGTTGAAACAAATTACTCAGTAGATAGGGTAAATGGCAGAACCTATTCAACCAAAGAATAAATTAGAGAGTTAGACGATTGAGCAGAAGACAAGCACTAACATCAACAATACCAGGAAGGGTATAGAGATAGAAAATATTTAAAAAGTTATATTTCTGACAAAAACAAAAGTGCCTACTCTATGTAACAGGAATCTCAGAAAAAGAAAACTAAACAGAAAAGTATTTTAAGATACAATGTCTAATTATTTCTCATAATTAAATATGGAAGCTCAGATTGAAAGAGCCTTTGAAGCATGGTCAATTTTCCCCACAGAACGTTTGCTGAGTACTTGGGTGGCTCAGGAGGCTGGGGGAGAGGCACAGACCAACAAACTGAAAATTTCCACTCTCTCAGTAGTTAGTAGACAACATCCTGCTAGAAGGAGGGGGTCTTGAGTCAAACCCGCAGCTGGTATCCCTCTCATATTTGCCAAATTTGAAGTTGTATTGGGAAGCTAAAGAGCTAAGTTCAAACCTGTGAAAAGCATAAATAAATTTCCCACATAGTGTTATGCTGAAGAGGTAAAAACTTAACAAGCTCTCAGTCGAACCAAAGGGAGACTTAGTCTAACAGAAATAAAACTTAACCCCAATCCAGTTCATTTTCTAATCATATTGTTGTGACTGATCCCTTATCTTACCTGCCTAATAAGGAAAGGGTAAAACCTATCTGGGGAAAGATATCATCATTTTCAGTCTCAGTTTATTTATATACAATCTCCACTGAACAATAAAGAATTATAAGTCATGTGAAGAGGCAGGAAAATATGATCACATTCTCAGGAGAAAAAAAGATAATAGAAGAAGACCCACAGATAACACACATATTGCAGTTAGCAGACAAGACATTTTTAAATAACTAACTAAGATACAACTAAGATAACAATATCTTAGTTGATATTGAAATAACTAACTAAGATACAACTAAGATAACAATATCTAACTAAGATACAAATATCTTAAAGATGATAATGAAAAATACAACAAAATGGTTAAAAAGAAAACTTCAACAGAGAATTATCTATAAAAATAGAAAATGGATTTTCTGGACCTGAAAACTATAGTATCCAAAATTAAAAATTCACTGGGTGGATTTAACATCAACAGACAGGATTAGTGGACTCAAAGGTCAATATAGGCTGGGTGCAGTGGCTCACACCTGTAAACCTAGCACTTTGGGAGACCATGCGGTAGGATTGCTTGAGGTCAGGAGTTTGAGACCAGCTCTGAGCAAGAGCGAGACCCCGTCTCTACAAAAAATAGAAAAATTATCCAGGCATGGTGGTGAGCACCTGTAGTCCCAGCTACTTGATAGCTTGAGGCAGGAGGATCACTTGAGCCCAAGAGTTTGAGATTGCAGTGAGCTATGATGTTGCCACAGAGAAAAAAGGCTGGAAAGAACAGAGCATATGAGACATGTGGGAAACAATCAAAGTTTGGACTTATGTGCACATGGAGTCCCAGAAGAGAGGAGAGAGAGAATGAGACCGAAGCAAAATTGGAAGAGTTAATGATGAATAATTTTCTCAAACTGATAAAAGATATCAATGTACAGATTAAAGATGTGGGTGAAACCCATGCAGGATAAATACAAAGAAAACCATACCTGAGCACTTCCTAGTCAAATAGCTGAAAACCAAATCTAAATAGCAAATCTTAAAAGCAGCCAGAGAACAAAAACACTTACTTTCAAAGGAGCAACAGAAGATTTGATAATGTTGCATCAAAAATTTTAGAAGCTAGAGGGATACTGAATGACATTTTCAAGATGCTGAAAGAAAAAAGCTGCAGATCTATAATCCTGTATCTAGCAAATATACCCTTCAAAATATGAAGACCAAATGAAGATATTTTTGGGCAAACAAAACTGTAACTGAGATAGTGGGCTATTAGCGAAAGGACAGTCAAATAAACCAGTGGAATCAAATGGGGAGTCCAGAAACAGACCTCCACATATACAATCAAATGACTTTTTTAATAAAAGTGTCAAAGCAATTCAATGGGGAAAGGAAAATATCCTCAACAAATGGTGCGGGAACAAGTGGATGTCCATGTGGGAAATAAAGCACCTCAATCCTACCTAACGCTATACACAAAAACCAACTTGATGGATCATAGACCTAAACATAAGAGCTAAAATAATAATGAAGATACTAGAAGGGCTGGGAGAATATCTTTGTGACCTCAGAGTAAGCAAAGATATTTTTCTTTTCTTTTTAAATTTCATTTTAATAGATTTAGGGGGTACAAAAGGTTTTTTGTTACACGGATGAACTGTGTAGTGGAGAAGTCTAGGTTTTTAATGCATCTATCACCTGAATAGTGTACATTGTACCTGATAGGTAATTTTTCATCCCTCCCACCCTCCGCCTTCTGAATCTCCAATGTCCATTATGTGACTATGTATGACCATGCATACCCACCTAGAGTAAGCCAAGTTTCCTTAGGGAGGACCCAGAAAGCATAAACAACAAAAGAAAAGATGAATAAATTAGACTTAATCAAAATTAAAAACTTCTATTCATCAGAAAGCATCATCAAGAAAATAAATAGGCAAGCTACCAACTGAGGGAAAATATTCATAACACATATACCTAATGAAGGATTTGTATCTATAATATATAATGAATTCTAATAATTCAATAATAAAAAGGCAACACAATTTTTAAATGGGCAAACTCCAGATATTTTACAAAGGAAGATATATGGATGGTCAATAAGTACATGAAAAAATGCCTAAAATCATTATTCATCAGGGAAATGTAAATTAAAACAACAATAAGGCACCACTACATACTTGATACAGTAGTTAAAATGGAAGAGATGTCCAACACTAAATGTTGGAGAGAGTGTGGAGCAACTAGAACTCTCATACATTGCTGATAGGAGTGTAAAATGAAGCAATCACTTTGGAAAATTAGTGAGTTTCTTAAAAAGCTAAATATACATCTATATGACCCAACAATTCTACTCCTAGAGAAATAAAAACATATGTCCACAAAAAGCCTTGTATAAGGATGTTCATAGCAGCTTTATTCATAATAGTTCCCAAATGGAAACAACCCAGATGCCCATCAGAAGGAGAATAAATAAACTCTGGTGTATTCTTACAATGAAATGCTACTAAACAATGAAAAGGAACAAACTTTTGGTGCAAATGACAACAAGGATGAGTCTCAGAAATATTATGCTAGTGAAAAAACAGACACATCAAAGTATATTCTGCTGTGGTTTCATTTAGATGAAATTCTAGAATAGGCAAAACTAACATACAATGATAGGAATTAGAATAATGGTTGCTTCTGGAGGGAAGAAGGAATTGGCTGCAAAAGGCACAGGTGACTTCCTGGGGGAAGGAGATGCTCTGTGTCCAGCAAAAAGGAGTAAATAGTTCACGGAAGGTCTATGAATTTCAATGCATGGAACATTTACACCTCAATAAAAAATATGATGCTTGATGAAGGCACACAGCCTTCAAAATCACAGACAAGCCAAAGATGAACAAGATCCCACCACTATTCAACCTGGGCACTATAGTAAGACAAATAAAAAAGTGAAGAGGGAGCTTTAAGCTTTGGAAAGAAGAGGCAAAGCTGTCATTATATTCAAATGATAGGTGTGGTCATATGCACAGAAAACTCAACAGAAAGTCAGACAATGTTTTAAAAATAAATAAGCACAGTTGCAATATTTAAAAAATTTAAAATTCAGTAGCATTCATCTACATCAGATATTACAAGCTAGAAAATGTAATCTAAAATGAGATACCATTCACAGTAGCAAAAAAACTATATAATGTTAAAAGATAAACTTAGGCATATTAACATTTTAATGAGTTTATTTGGACATTCAGCAATTCATGGATCCATCAATAGCAGACTGCGAAGCAGTTCAGTTCTCACACCCCACTGAGGGGATCTGAGGGAGAAACATTTATAAAGTGCTCAGGAATGGGAGACAAACAAAATATTTGATTGGTCAAATGGAAGTCTCTGGTTAGAATTTAGTTGATGGTTTCTGATTGGTTAAGTTTAAGTGGTGTTTTATCGTTTATGGAGTTGAGTTTTGGTTTCTTTATGTAGGTTCTTACATTGGAGCTGTCTCAGCCTAATGGCCTCCCAATTAATTATTTTAACAATAGAAATTAATCTATCAAAAAATGTACAAGAAATACTTAAAAACCCTTATGAAAGACATAAATAAAAACCAGGACATATATAGAGACATACCATGTTAAAGAATGGAAAATTTTAATATCACAAACATGTTACTTATCATTCTAAATAATCTATATTTTTAGTAAAATTTCTATGGAAAAAAATTTTAAATTTAACAAAATATTCTCAAATATATATGGGAGAATAGAAATTCACAGGTTAAGATAACTTTGAAGGAGAGCAAAGATTCTCTACAAAGCAAAGATGTTCTGTACCAAAAAGAATTGGAGCCAGGCACTGTGGCTCATATTTGTAATCCTAGCACTTTGGGAGGTCCAGGTAGGAGGATTGCTTGAGGCCAGGAGTTTGAGACCAGCGTGGGTGATGTAGTGAGACCCCCATCTCTACAAAAACATAGAAAAATTAGCTGGGCATGGTGGTATGTGCCTGTAGTCCCAGCTACTCAGGAGGCTGAGATAGGAGGATCACTTGAGCCCAGGAATTTGAGGTTGTAGTGAGCTATGATGATGCCACTGTACTCCTGCCTGGACAACAAAGTGAGACCCTATCTCAAATAATAATAATAATAATAATTGGAACAAACAAATAAACCAGTGGGACAGAAATAGATTTCATGAATTTAAAATATGATAAAGATGGAACCACAACCAGTGGAAAAAATATTAATTTTATAATTGATGATATTGAGAATATTGGCTCATTTTATGGATTACAATAAATGTGTACCTTACTCTTTAAAAAAAGGTGAACTCTAGATGTATTAAAATTTAAATGTAGACAATAAAATATATAGTTAACAGAAGAATGTATATAATCATTCTTTGTGACCTTCAGTTGGGGGAAAGATTTTTTAAACAAAATCCAAAAAGCAAAAGCTTTCATCTGGAAAAAGTTGATGAATTGATCTACATCAACATAAAGGATTTCTGCTCAGTGAAGGACACCACTGACACAGATAAGTGATGGAGAGAAGATAATTTTAATGTTTAAAACTGATGAGGGAGTATGTTAAATCTTCTAGACTCTATAAAGAACTCTAACAATCAACAAGAAAAAGACAGGACCTCCAATAAAAACAGGCAAATTATGTGAGATAGTACAATTCCACAGATATTTCTGGCTCTTTTCCTGCATATGTGGCTATGATAAGTGGCCATGTACCCACTTGCCTGTCCACTTGAAGTTAGATGTGGCCATATGACTTGCTTAGTCAATGAAATTTAAGTGACGAGTATCACATCTAAGCAGAAGCTTTAAAAGCCAGTGTGCAGTTTACCACATTTTCTTTCTATTTCGTGTGGTTATTCCATTGGCTTGGGTTCCTGAGTGGCTAGGACAAGGGGAGCCCACTGCTGACTTGCAATGACCAAGAAATACTCCTTTGTCATGCTTGGCCATTAAGACTTTATGGTTGTTTGTCACCACAGCATAAAGTAATCTGTCCTAATTGATACAGAAGTGGGGTCCTGCCACAATAATATAATCTAAAATATGTGGTGATGGCTTGTGAGCTGGTCACCAGGTGGCGAGGACACCATTAGCAAGTGTTGAAAGGATGGTGATTCATGTCATGTAGTGGCAAAATACTGGAAGGTAGATCTTGTTCCTAATAAACTGTAACCCTAGGGAAAGGAAAATAGTAGTGAGCATTCATTTCTTTTGACTGCATTTGAGGTAAGTTCATAAAATAATTGGCAATTTTCCAAGTAAGAGTGGCAGGAACACTACATAAACAGAAGCAAAAATAAAAACCATATGATCCTCTCAATAGATGGAGAAAAAGCATTTGACAAAATTCAACACCCTTTTATGATTAGAATGCTTAATAAAATAGGCATAGATGGAGCTTACCTAAAAATGATACAAGCCATTTATGACAAACCCACAGCCAACGTCATACTGAATGGGGACAAATTGAAAGCATTCCCACTTAGAACTGGAACAAGACAAGGTTGCCCACTATCTCCACTTCTGTTCAACATAATGCTGGAAATCCTTGCTATAGCAGTCAGACAAGAGAGCGGAATTAAGGGTGTATAAATGGGAGCAGAAGAGATCAATCTCTCACTCTTTGCTGATGATATGATATTATATCTAGAAAACTCCAAGGATTCAACCAAGAGACTCCTTGAATTGATAAATGAATTCAGTAAAGCCTCAGAATACAAAATCAATACACAGAAATCAGAGGCATTCATATACGCCAATAACAGTCAAAGTGAGAACCAAATCAAAGACTCAATTCCCTTCAAGATAGCAACAAAGAAAATAAAGTACCTAGGGATATATTTAACTAAGGAGGTAAAAGACCTCTACAGGGAGAACTATGAAACACTGAAGAAGGAACTAGCAGAGGATGTAAACAGGTAGAAGACCATATCATGCTCGTGGGTTGGCAGAATCAACATTGTTAAAATGTATATACTACCCACAGTGATCTACAGAGTCAATGCAATCCCTATTAAAATACCATCATTTTTCACAGATATAGAAAAAGAATTTTATGCTTCATATGGAACCAGAGAAGATCCTGTATAGCAAAAGCAATCCTAGGCAATAAAAACAAAATAGGAGGTATCAATTTACCAGACTTCAAACTACACTACAAGGCTATAGTCATTAAAACAGCTTGGGACTGGCACAAGAACAGGGACATTGACCAGTGGAGCAGAACAGAGAACCTAGACATAAAACCATCCTCATATAGCCATCTAATCTTCGACAAAGCAGACAAAAACATACACTGGGGAAAAGAATCCCTATGGAATAAATGGTGCTGGGAAAACTGGATAGCCACATGTAGAAGACTGAAACAAGATCCACACCTTTCACTACTCACAAAAATCAACACATGCTTGGTAACAGACTTAAACCTAAAGTGTGAAACAATTAGAATTCTAGAGGAAAACATTGGAAATACTCTTCTAGACATTGGCCTAGGCAAAGAATTTATGAAGAAGACCCCAAAGGCAATCACAGCATCAACAAAAATAAACAGATGGGACCTGATCAAATTAAAAAGCTTCTGCACAGCCAAAGAAACTGTCAAGACAGCAAACAGACAACCCACAGAATGGGAGAAAATTTTTGCAAGCTACAACATTCAATAAAGGGCTGATAACTAGAATCTATTTAGAACTCAGGGAAATCAGCAAGGAAAAATCGAACAACCCTATCAAAAAGTGAGCAAATGACATGAACAGTAACTTTCCATAAGAAGACAGAATAATGGCCAACAAACATATGAAAATATGTGCAACATCTCTAATCATCTGGGAAATGCAAATCAAAACCACAATGAGATATCACTTATCTCCAGTGAGAATGGCCTTTATCAAAAAGTCCAAAAACAATAAACATTGGCATGGATGTGGAGAGATAGGAACACTCCTACATTGCTGGTGGGACTTCAAACTAGTTCAACCTCTGTGGAAAGCAATATGGAGATACCTCAAAGTGATACAAGTAGATCTACCATTTGATCCAGCAATCCCATTACTGGGCATCTACCCAAAAGAACAAAAGACACTCTATAAAAAAGACACCTGCACTCGAATGTTTATAGCAGCACAATTCACAATTGCAAAGATGTGGAAACAACCCAAGTGCCCATCAATACTTGAGTGGATTAATAAAATGTGGTATATGTATACCATGGAGTACTATTCAGCTATAAGAAACAATGGTGAAACAACCTCTTGTGTTTTCCTGGATAGAGCGGGAACGCATTCTACTAAGTGAAGTATCCTAAGAATGGAAAAATAAGCACCACATGTACTCACCAGCAAATTGGTATTAACTGATCAACACCTAAGTGGACATATAGGAATAACATTTATTGGGCGTCAGGCAGATGGGAGGGGGGAGGTCGGATGGGTATATACATACATAATGAGTGCGATGTGCACCATCTAGGGGATGGACACGCTTGAAGCTCTGACTCCGGGGGCGGGGAAGGGCGGGAAAGGCAACACAGGTAATCTAAACATTTGTACCCCCATAATATGCTGAAATAATAAAACAAAAGTGAAAGGAAATTGAAAGGGACTAGAAAATGTGGAGTCTTGCACAGTTGGAAACTGAGAATAACTGCTTCTCAATCCTAACATGTAAAAGGAAAAATCAGAAGGATTTTGAAGGACAAAGACCAATTAAAATTTCAGAGTTTCAATAATGATCGAATTAAGTTTATGGCCATTTCATCCATTGATAAAAACCTTGAATGGATGAAGATGTCTCAAAGTGAACATCAACTAAGGATGAGATATTGAATAATTTCTTTTAATTTGACAAAATGTTTCCAGGAAAAGAGGGCAAGTGTGCTGCTCTTCCACCACAGCCTGGTAAGCTCGGTGCCTTACATGCAGTTGTGTGAAGGGAAAGGAGTGGGGATGGATTGAGGAAGAAAGAAATATAGCAAATCCAAGAAGAATGTCTAGAAAATATAGATGGGCTCTACCATATGGAACTGACTGAAACCAAATAAATAAGAAAGCTACTAACTTTTAAAAGAGCATTGCATTGCCAAAGAAATTATGAGTGTAAAATTTAAAAAGTCTGTGACCCTCTGAGTCTTTAAATGACCCTAGGGCCCCAACCATCAATGGGCAGGAAATGGGCAGAGCTTACTTCAGATAATGGAGAAGAAAGGACCTCCCAGAAGGTAAAACCAGGAAAACAATAAGGAAAATGAGACAAGCTCCCTGCTCTGTAGCAGGAAATAGGGGCAAAATGGGGAACATGTGCATCCCCAGGACAGAGGGTGGGGACACGGCCATGCGGAATGTTTGAGACAACTCCCTTAGACATGGAGGGAGTATATTTTTTATGAGGGGAAAAAAAGGAAATTGGTGTTTGTTGACCAGGACAGCCAGTGCTTGTTGCTAGCGCTGTGCCCCCAGTTTCTCCAGTTCTCTTCCTGCCAGACACACAGAAGGGTTGTACATTTCAAAGCATGAAGTCAAAATCCATAAGATATCATGGATATATATTTAAAGCACAATGTTGACTAAAAAACGAAACAGAACAAGGTTTCTAGTACCATTTCTGTAAGTTAAAAATATTAACATACCTGCAGCAAAAGTACATTCATCCTGTGATGAGGAATAGGCGTTGAGAGGGTGCATGTTAAAGACACGATTCGTGATGCTCGCTAGAGACGGCAGGGAGGCTGTTCCAGGGATGCCATGGCATTGACAGAGGGACCGCTGCGTGGGGCCTCGCCGCAGGGGAGAGACCAGCCGCAGCACTGACTCCAACAGGGACAATGGGGAATTTATAACCAAGGAGCAGGGTGGTGGTGGTGGTGGTGGTGGTGAGTGAATGGAAAATTACTGAGAGGAAACACCAGGGGTAAGGGGGATTCTTGCTAGATGGACTCAAGAGAATTCTTGCTGAAGGCAGGCCAAGGGGTCAGAGGCCAGGGAGGGAGGATTCTCACTAAACTGACTTAGCGGGATGCTTGTTCAAACCAGATTCTGAAAGGACAAAGAGGAAAGTCCAAGATCGGGCCAGGTAAGCAGAGGATTCAGAGGAGTCTGACTAAAGTTTTGATCAAAAGAAAGAGGACTTGTCATGCACAAAGACCAAAATAAGTAATAGTAATAATGGTAGTAATAATAATGAGAGAGGAACATTACAGATCGATGATAATTGATTACTATGAATTTAAGATTAATTGAATCTAATGCACCAGAGGTCCACAAAAGCAAAGATCAATTAATTCATAAGTAATTATATTAATAATAATCAACTAATCAGTCAATTGGCAGACAAAGCACAGCAAAGAAATTCACATCCTCAGTAGATGTAGCAGAGATTTGAAACGTAAGTTAGAGATGTTTTCTTTCAAAGAGCTTCAAGGAGTCAGCAAAGGCAGGGAGCAGAAGTGGAACTTGGAGTAACAAAGTAGAGGTCTGCTCTGAACAACGGAGCCAGTCATCACCAACTCTCTCCTCTCCATGTAGAGCAGCTGGCAGCAACGTTTGACCCAAGGTGATTACCACTCTCTGATTAAATTGGAAAATCTGCCTGAAGGGGGCTCTTAACTCTTGAGACCAGAAAATTAGATTAGTTCCAAGACAATTCGGTAAATTCAAAATATAAGTGGAAGAAAGGAAGAAAAAATAGAAAGGCAGCCCCACCCATGACTGAAACAAAGCACTCTTCTCTAGAGTAAACCTTCTTTTTTCTTTTTTAGCATCTGTGGGAGCTGTCCGACTGTTTCTGACCTTCACACATGGAGAGACTCCATCAATCTCGCAATTAAGGAGAAAGCCCAGCTGTGGAAAGGGCACTTCCATAAGAGAATGAACGTGACCCATCTACCAGCCTAGTCTTGCTTTTACAAAACATGAATAGACAATTAAGAATCAATACACATTTTAGGAAAACCAACAGTATGAAAGAGGGAAAACCAACAACATGACAGAGAAAAAACCAAGATGAACAAATGGGACATTCAACCCTGGAGGGAACAGAGTTAATTCAGGAAACAGAAAAACTTAAAATAATTTTTTAAAAGTGAATTAGTATCCTTGAAGACAATCAAGAGCAAACTGCACCTATAAAAGAAGAATATGCTGCTATGAAAAGGCAGCAATAGTAAAACAAAAGGAATTTTGGCATTTATAAAGCTAATTGCCAAATAAAATTTAAAATTATATATTAGAGGTCAATAATGTAATGGGCATGGTTGAATGCTGATTAAAGGTCTGAACAAAGTCAAGGACATCTGTCAGAATAAAGACCATAAAAACAGAGATGAAGAATATTAGTGAAAAAAAAAAAAAGAGATGTGGAAGGTAGATCTAGAATAGCATTGTTGAATAGAACCTTCTGTGATGATATGTTGTTTGTTCTGTGCTGTCCAATATGGTAGCCACAAGCCACAAGTGACTACAATATGGTAGCCACTAGCCACAAGTGACAACTTGAAAGGTGGCTAAATGCCACTGAGGAAATGAATTTTAAATTTATTTCATTTTAATTAACTAAAGTTTAAATTTCAATAATCACCTGTGGCTAGTGGCTACCACATTGGACAGCACAAATCTAGAGGATCCCATGCGTGTATCATAGGAATTCAGAAGAGACAGCACAATAAATAAGATCAATAAAAAGTAGAGAAACTCTTATAACTCAGGAGTTCAAGACCAGCTTGGACAACATAGTTAGACCCTGTCTCTACAAGAAAAGTAATAAAAATTAAAATTTGGTATATGCTCACAATGGAATATTACTCAATTCTAAGAAACGACAGTGAGCTAGCACCATTTATGCTATCCTGGATTAAGCTTAAGCCTGTTATCCAAAGTGAGGAGACACAAGACCAGGAAAATGGGCTCCACATCTACCTGCCATCAAATTGGTATTGACTGATTAAAACTATGGTGCTCAAATGGTGGTAGTACTCACCAGGGATTCAGGGTGGTGGTGGTGGGGAAACCCACATCCTAGGGATGTGGCAAGCATGGTGGGGGGAAGGGAATGCCTCTAACCCTTCTTAGGGAGAGGCAAAGATATACAAGGTAATCAAAATGCCAAAAAAAAAAAAAAGAAAGAAAGAAAGAAAGAAAACTTGTATCTGGTGGGGGGAGAGGGGAAGGGTGTATACTTACATAATGGGTGCAGTGTACACCACCTAGGGGTTGGACACGCTTGAAGCTCTGGCACAGTGGGGGGATGGTGGTGGCAGGGGCAATATATGTAACCCTAACAATATCTGTACCCCCATAATATAATGACATAAAAGAAAAAAAGTAATAAAAATAAAATAACATGGTGCAGCTGCTGTAGAAAACAATTTGGCAGTTCCTCAAAAAGTTTAACATGAAATTACTATGTGATCCAGTAATTCACTTCTAGATGCGTATCAAAAAGAATCCAAAGCAGAGACTCAAACAGATACTTGGCTAGTAATCTTCATAGTAGCGTTATTCACAGAAGCCAACAGGTGACAACAATCCACAATGTATGAATGGATAGACAAAATGTGATATATACATACAATGGAATGTTATTTGGGCTTTAAAAGGAATAAAATTCTGATACAACTTGTATGAACCTTGAAAATATTATGTTATGTGAAGGAAGCCAGACACAAATGACAACTATTAACATTGTATGGTTCTGCTTATATGTAGTTCCTAGAATAGGCAAATCCATAGAGATAGAAAGTAGCAGAGAGGTTACCAGGAGCCAGGGGAGGAAGGAACAGAAAGTTATTGTTTCATGGGTTCAGAGTTTCTGTTTAGGATGATGAAAAATTTCCAAAATAACTATTGGTGATGGTTGCACAGCATTGTAAGTGTACTTGATGCCACTGAATAGTACACTTAAAAATCAATAAAATGGTAAATATTTTACCACAATAAAACTTTAACTTTTCTTAAAATAATAGAGAAACCACAAATACTAAGAAAAGATGTAAAAATAAAGATAAAAGGGTGATTATGTGGGTAATGAGAAATTAGTAGAATTTAATTTTTTCATTAATAAATTTACTAGAATAGAGGCTTTCCCAGGAGATGCATAAAATATCAAAACTGACTCAACTAGGGGCAGAAAAACTAAACTGTAGAAGAGGGAGAAAAAAGCTTTTTTCTACCCTTGAGGTTCTGTGGCTGGGGCCCTGGAAATTAACTGAGAAACGACAAATTAACAAGAGAAAGCCAGAATGTATTAGCATGTGCAGTGCAAGTATATGCAGGAGAAGCTCAGCGATGAGCAACTCCAAGGGATGGTTAGAACTTGGGCTTTACAACTTCTTAACAAAGAACAGCACATTTGTAGAGAAGGAAAAGGTCTCAGGCTCCCCAAGGCAGCAAACCACGGGAGGATAAATACATGGGGAAAGCCAGTAGAGCAAGGTTTGTTTGTGCAGACTCATCTTAGCGTCCGCTCTGTCTTCTTTGTGGCCATAAAACTTCGCTGGGAGAGGGGATTTACAGCAGTCCTCATTTCTTAGAAATGTCTGCTTTTCATCAAATAAGGGACTCTCTGGGAAGGCTGCTTCTGCATCTGTTGAATTTCAAATGCCTTCAACTCAAAATAAGTGTAGGCCAAAGTGGCACATTTGGGGGTGGCACATTTTGATCCCCCACAAGACAAACAGTAAACGAAATGTAAAAGAAGTACCTTTCCTCCACCTGCCCTTCCCTTCCCCACTAAACTTCAGGCCCATAGGGTTTTATAGGCAAATGCTTTCATACCTTCAAGGAAAAGAGAATTCCTATACTATTTCTACCAGTGGTCTCCAGAATTGACTGTACATCAGAATTACCTAGGTATGTTTTTGAAAACATACATAGATTTCCTGGCTTTTCCAGACTCAATGAACTAGAGTCTCCAAAATTTGGCCTGTCAGTCTATATTTTTAATAAAGATTTTTTTTTCATTTCAGAAGTTTTATTTAGTGGTTGTAAAAAAAGAAATCCAACAACACAGACATGTATAAAATAAAAATTATCTCCCCATTTTCTCCTTAATCCCACTCCTTCTGAGACAAATGGTATCAATTCATGTACAAATGTATTAATTTATGTATATTCTTCTGTATTTTTCCAGTGGTTATACAAAGACAAATGAAATCTGTACTTTAAAATATATTCACAGGTGACCGTAATGCAGTAAGTTCTTGAACCCCAGTATATGGATGAATTTAAACTGCACGGAGCATGGAAGAATGTCAGATGTGAGTTACTATAACCCTGAACCCAAAACCAAAGAAAGATCACATAAAGAAACAGGAAAAACTATAGAACAGTCTCATTTATGAAGACAGGTAAAAAATCAAAGTATTAGCAGAAATGGTGGACAAAGCAGGCATTTATTTGTCTTCTCTCCCTCCTGAAACTCCATTTGAATGACAGTAAAAGAAAACAAACCTAACACAACAAAGGCAAAGAGACTTTCCAAGCTTTCCGGAGAACAGTGAGCAGAGACAAGCTACTGATGATGAAACATAGAAGTGGGCCCATTGTCCAGAACAAGTGAAGGAGCTAAGGAGGGGTGCATGTGCCCTGCAGAGCCCAAGAGTCGGCAGGGGAGGTAAGAAGAGTTACAGTAGAAGGGGAGTGGACACACGCGGAAGTCTTTCTAGAAAGGACATCCCAAGCATCCTCCTTGGATCACTCCTCTTGCTCTCTCTACTTACGTACAGCTCAGCCAGAGGGAGAACCATGGAGAATAAAAGTTGTGACCAGGCCGAGTGGCTCACACCTGTAGTACCAGCACTTGAGGAGGCTGAGGAGGGAGGCTTCTTTGAGCCCGGGAGTTTGAGGCTGCGGTCAGCTATGATTGTACCACTGTACACCAGCCTGAGCGACAGAGCAAGATCCTGTCTCTTAAAAAAAAAAAGGAAAGAAAGAGAGAGAATAAAGTTTGCTATTTGGGTAAACTTTACCTCAGAAGAAAAACCTCTTCTTTTGAGGTACCCTCCTCCATAATTCTAAAATTCATCTCCAAGCCCAGTCTTGCTAGAGTAACAAACCTCAGCCTTATGGCTGGAACCTCTGGTCAGCCTTTTGCTTCAGGGAAATATGAAATGGAAAAACAGACCTAGATTCATTTAGCACACAGGAAACTCATACCAGCTACTCAGAAAAATCAATATAAAAAGGCAAGTATAGGCTGGGCGCGGTGGCTCAAGCCTGTAATCCTAGCTCTCTGGGAGGCCGAGGTGGGCGGATCGTTTGAGCTCAGGAGTTCGAGACCAGCCTGAGCAAGAGCGAGACCCCATCTCTACTATAAATAGAAAGAAATTAATTGGCCAACTAATATATATATATAGAAAAAATTAGCCGGGCATGGTGGCACATGCCTGTAGTCCCAGCTACTTGGGAGGCTGAGGCAGCAGGATTGCTTGAGCCCAGGAGTTTGAGGTTGCTGTGAGCTAGGCTGACGCCACGGCACTCACTCTAGCCTGGGCAATAAAGTGAAACTCTGTCTCAAA
>VSMD01053565.1:0-46537 GCA_008750895.1 Mirza zaza
CGGGGGCGGGGCATCAGGGCGGGGCGTCTGGGGGCGGGGCGTCTGGGAGGCGGGGCGTCTGGAGGCGGGGCGTCTGGGGGCGGGGCGTCTGGGAGGCGTGGCGTCTGGGGGTGTGGCGTCTGAGGCGGGGCGTCTGGAGGCGGGGCGTCTGGGGGCGGGGCGTCCGGGGGGCGGGGCGTCAGGGGGCGGGGCGTCCGGGGCCGGGCGCCAGGCTGGTCTGCCCGGCGGGCGAGGGCGCGGGCCGCGGCGGGCTGCAGGGCGGCCTCCTGGTCACCGTGGCCTTCCTGTCCTCCCACCCGCGCGCCGAGAACCGGCCCCTCCGTTCCCGGAATGCTTCGCAGCCCTGCCCGCTCCACGTCGCACGCGCACATGCGCACAAGCAAACACATACGCGCATGCACACACATACACGCACTCGCACGTACACACATGCACACGCGCACACACACATACAGGCGCACACGCGCGCACACACATGCACACACATACATGTACACACGTACACACACGCACATGCACGTGTGCGCACACACATGCAAACACATACGCGTGCACAAGCGCGCACACGCATACACACGCACACGCACACACTTGCACATGCGCGCGCACATGCAAACACACGCGTGCACACACATACACGTGCACACGCACACACACGCACGTACACACATGCACACTCACACATACATACACACATGCGCGCACAGACACACATGCGCGCGCGCGCACACGCACACAGCTCGTCCCAAGTTCCGGGTGGGGTCGGCCGGCGTCGCGGGAGAGCCGGGCCGCACCCCACCTCCGGACGGCGGACTGGGCCCGGGGCCGGGCGGGTCAGCTCACGGCCAAAACGAGGCCGCCCTCGCTGGCCCCGATGGAAAAGCAGCCTGGCACGAGCTCCAACCCCGCGCCGCGCACGCAGACCCGGGATACAGCCTGCTCAGAACACCACGCGTGTGCTCACGCGCCTGCGCTGGGAACCAGGGCTGGTCCTCGGTTTGGGTTTTCCTTCTACTGTTTGTTTGTTTCTATCCAATCCCTCCAGGGCAGGTTAGTTTTGTGACATTCCGTCTGCATGCCCTGCTGGAAAAAGACTCCCGTGCTGGAGTGTGGCAGCCCTGTCCAAGTGCTGCCAATGTTTGTAAGCGCGTGCGAGTTTTGTCTGACCTCCTCGCAGACTGGCATTGCTTAGGGGCCTCCACTCTGGCCTCCTCGAGCCACGGCCTCTGCAAGGCCCAGGAGCCCGTGGGCAGAGAGGTGCTCATCGGGAGCCGGGCTCCTCTCTCTCTTTTTTTTTTGAGACAGAGTCTCACTCTATTGCCCAGGCTAGAGTGAGTGCCGTGGCGTCAGCCTCGCTCACAGCAACCTCAAACTCCTGGGCTCAAGCAATCCTCCTGCCTCAGCCTCCCCAGTAGCTGGGACTACAGGCATGCGCCACCACGCCCGGCTCATTTTTTTCTATGTATATTTTTAGTTGTCCAGCTAATTTCTTTCTATTTTTAGTAGAGACGGGGTCCCGCTCTTGCTCAGGCTGGTCTCGAACTCCTGAGCTCCGACGATCCTCCCGCCTCGGCCTCCCAGAGTGCTGGGATGACAGGCGTGAGCCACCACCGCGCCCGGCCGACATTTGGGATTTCGGTGTTTGCGTTTGTGAGTGAGTGTGTTTTAAGCCTCGGCTCATTTCAAGATTCAGAAATAATTTAAAGGATCAGGAACAGAAATTGAATTTTGCAGCCTCTAAGTTCTGTCTACAGATTGACGAGTGCGCCTGTTGTCATAACGGGTCATCCAGAGACGGACGGTGCCGAGTCAGGTCGCCAAACTGAGCATCAGAGCTTGGCTTGAAGACCAGGCAGGCCCCAAGGAACAAAGAAATCTAATGCCATGTTTTAAAGGGCGATTGCAAGTTTTATAAGAAATATTTCACCTTTCCCTGTTTCATGTGGTTCTCCCGACGTCGAAATGATATTTGTCTTAAACCAAGAGCAGCCTCCAGTTGGCAGTGGCCAGGGTAAATCTGCAAAGGTTGAATCGTTTGTCCACGGGGGTATTGGCGACGCCACGGAGGCAATCACACATTTGTTGAACACTTTGAGAAGAGCTGTCAGAAATCCAGCTGGAAGATCTGTATTTCACAACGGTGTGATTTAATATGCACCACCCTAAAACATTTAAACCCAGAACTGGTATTTATGGCACGTCATCTCAGAAATGGGCGATAAGAATTTTATCGCAGCTAAATTGTGACTCAAAGAAAGTCATGTAAAATACTGTGATAAGTGCCTGAAAGGAACGAGGAGGAGGTAGATTCTGGTCCATTTAGCTAAAAATACAAAATCTTTTAAAATCTGGGAATTTGGACGCCAGTGGGTGAAAAGGCTCTGTGATGGATTTGCTCATTACTTTAGAAATCAAATTTCCTCGTACGTTTTCCTGCTTTTTGAAAATGCGAGGTCGATATCCTTAAAGACACAAATGTTGTATTTCCAATGAAGCGTGGCGAAGAAACTTGGAAAAGCGAGCTTACCCATACCAATTCTCTCTATCCATCTCCCGTGCATCCGTCTGTCATCCGTTTTTTAACCCACATTAGAAGCCCAGACGTCCTTTGTCTTTCTGTTTTGCATCACGTGCTTACAAGGCGTGAGGAGGAGGTTTGAAGGGCTATCGCTGCATATTTCAGAAAGAAGGAACTGAATGGATGACTTCCACTTCATATTATGTAGGCCTAGCATGAAGGCTATTTTGGAGAACCTTTGCAAGGTGGATTTATTAAGAAACAGACTAAGAGGCCGGGCGCGGTGGCTCACGCCTGTCATCCTAGCGCTCTGGGAGGCCGAGGCAGGAGGATCACTCAAGGTCAGGAGTTCGAAACCAGCCTGAGCAAGAGCGAGACCCCCGTCTCTACTAAAAATACAAAGAAACTAATTGGCCAACTAAAAATATATAGAAACAATTAGCCGGGCATGGTGGCGCATGCCTGTAGTCCCAGCTACTCAGGAGGAGGCTGAGGCAGGAGGATGGCTTGAGCCCAGGAGTTTGAGGTTGCTGTGAGCGAGGCTGATGCCACGGCACTCACTCTAGCCCGGGCAACACAGTGAGTCTCTGACTCAAAAAAAAAAAAAAAATTGACTAAGATATCCGTTTTAGGTAAACTTGTTCGATTAGCCACAAATAGTTACAATTTTAAGTTTATGAAGAATACATGTGGCTCTGGGCACAGTGGCTCACGCCTGTAATCCTAGCGCTGTGGGAGGCCGAGGAGGGAGGATCGCTTGGGCCCAGGAGTCTGAGGTTGCTGTGGGCGAGGCTGACGCCACGGCACTCACTCCAGCCTGGGCAACAGAGCGAGACCGTATCTCAAAAAAAAAAAAGAAAGTACCCCTGCATATCTACTCCTGCAGAACATCCAGATAGATACTAACTACAGCAGGGCTTCCTGACACAAAGGCTTAATTTTAACATCATGATCATAACTTTCTTCTTCCTGATCGATTCATCCTTTCTCCCTCAAATCATCCTCGGTTATCTTGTAAGCACCTTGCACTTTTTGGTTTTTTTTTTTTTTTTTTTTAAATAAGGGGGAAAAATTAGTTTTCCATCAGAGCACTCTGCTGCCACAAATTCAAATTGTCACGGCACGTTGGTGCCAGGCTGCATGTAAGCAACTGGAATGCTGTAGTTAAAGTCTGCCGCGTGTGTGATCTTACGGTGCATGAGGCCAGCACAGAGGCTGGGAGCTCCGTTCTCAGGGCTTGTGTAACTGCGGTTATTCAGCCGTTGCCTAATTGTCTCCCCACATGTGTTATCAGATGCGGGTGTCGGTGGCCTGACCTATTTAGGCCACTTGCCTTCCCTGCCTGGAGCACGGACTGGGCCGTGGATGGCCGCGCCGCTCTCTCGCAGGGCTCCGTCACCCACGCGCACGCCCTCGCTTTGCAGGTCTGTTGGCAAAAGAGCTCACAGAGAAGGTCCACACACACATCAGCGGAACGCTGGAGCCAGTCTCTGATGTTTGACCCCGAGACAGTCTCTCCCTTCTTACAGGGGCTTACAGGGAATAGAGTCGAGCCTCGTGACCTCGGGGCAGGGGAGAAGTAGCAGTGAGAACTGGAAGAAGGAAGACCAGGCCAGGCCTGAAGATACGTTTTGCAGCATCTTCTGGCAGAGCATTATCATCAAAAGGTTTAGTTTTTCAAAAAGGGAGTAGAGATGAATCCATTCAAAATTATCTGCTGAGTGTCCCCTACGTGCTAAGCGCTATATAGGTGCCGGGTGTGCAGTGGTGAGTTGAACACTTCTCAGCCCATGTGGACTTTGGGGTTCTTTGAGATTAATACCATAGTTCACTAATTGTGTATGTCTCATGTACGGTCATTGGTCACATGGCTCTGGTGTCTACTGTTGTTGTTTTTTTTGTTTGTTTGTTTTGAGATAGAGTCTCACTCTGTTGCCCGGGCTAGAGTGCCGTGGCGTCGGCCTCGCTCACAGCAACCTCCAACTCCTGGGCTCAAGCGATCCTCCTGCCTCAGCCTCCCGAGTAGCTGGGACTACAGGCATGCGCCACCATGCCCGGCTAATTTTATATATATATATATATATATGTATTAGTTGGCCAATTAATTTCTATTTTTAGTAGAGACAGGGAATTGCTGTTGCTCAGGCTGGTCTCCAACTCCTGAGCTCAAGCAGTCCTCCCGCCTCGGCCTCCCAGAGTGCTGGGATTACAGGCGTGAGGGCCTTATCTGGTTCTTTTCATCTCCTTTCTCATTTCCCTATCCATATATCCTTTTGTATTTTCCTCCCACAGCCAACCACTGATTCCCATGCTACAGATATTCTTTCTCTCTCTCTCTCTGCTCCTGATCTTCACTGCGATCAAGTTTCTGAGAAGCGGTCTGCCCAGATACTTGGGTCATAACGCTTGTGTCTTTGAAACCGTGGTACACACCCATGAAAACACCTGTACTGGTTTGGGTTTTTTTTTTTTTTTTTTTTTTTTGTAGTGCTTTTTACTTTTTCAAAGGGTTTTTATGTCATGGTTTTATGTTTGTCCTCAAAGCTCCATGAAGTATGTGGGATGGATATTATTATTATTTTCCTTTCATATATATAGACGGTGAAATGAGATGAGCGAGTGACATTTTGACATGCAGCAGCCTCTCTGTGTGCTGTTGTGAGTCTGGACGTCTCGACACACTGTCTGGGCCTCGCTCACAGTTCTCATGGGTGTAGAGGCCTGGGCTGTGTCCCAGCAGTGCAGGAAGCTGGGGTTCCTTCCTCCGAGTCAGAAAGAAAGTCAAGTCAACTGTGCAGTGAATCAAGAAGCAAGCAGCATTCCCTTTTTAAAAAGAAAGATATAGGCCGGGCGCTGCAGCTCATGCCCGTAATTCCAGCACTCTGGGAGGCCGAGGCGGGAGGATCGCTTGAGCTCAGGAGTTCGAAACCAGCCTGAGCAAGAGCGAGACCCCCGTCTCCACTAAAAAATGCAGAAAGAAATTAGCCAAACAACTACAAATAGACAAAAAAAAAAAAAAAAAAAAGAAAGAAAGAAAGAAAAAAAGAAAGTTAACCAGCGCATGGCAGAGTGGAAAGAGCACTGGACAGGGAGTCCAGAGCCACCGTGTGCTAGGGATGAGACATCACACATCACACTTCATCTCCCCATCTTCGTTGTCAACCATCCTCTGTAGAAACTATAGGAGTCCCAGTTTCCCTAGGTTCTTTTTGAAGCCCTACGCTTGCCCTTTTATTCTGTTCTCCTGCTCGGGAATCGAAACCTACGGTTCGCCTCGTCGGCGTGGACAGCTGAGCCCACAAGCCAAGGACGAAAACGAGATGTCCAGAGGGAAGCCTGAGCCCAGTGGCCTGGTGATCGCATTCATAATTTAGCTAAATTGGCCGGGAGGGGAGGGGGGGGTGGCACTAGAACTTGACACTGTCTCGCGTCACCTGTGTGTGATCAGCCGCGTCACCTGGCTCTCTGCTCTCCCCGTTTGCCACGGAGGGTCCCTTCTCGAGCGTGCCAGCTTGCCTGGGGCCGCGGAGGTTACCTCTGCTGCCATGGTTGGAAGTGAAAGAAATGTCCCCTCCCCGGCAGACTGCAATTCCAAAAGGACGTGTCCAATCTAGGCATGAGATTCTGGAGTTTTTTGTAAGTCTTGATTAAATTTCGCCAAATGACGTTGCTTGGGACCGAGCTTCTTTTTTTTTGTTTGTTTGTTTTTTGTTTTGTTTTTGAGACAAAGTCTCACTCTGTCGCCCCAGCTGGAGTGCCGTGGCATCAGCCCAGCTCATAACAACCTCCAACTCCTGGGCTCAAGCGATCCTCCTGCCTCAGCCTCCTCCCGAGTAGCTGGGACTACAGGCATGCACCACCACGCCCGGCTAATTTTTTTCTATGTATATTTTTAGTTGTCCAGCTGATTTCTTTCTATTTTTAGTAGAGACGGGGGTCTCGCTCTTGCTCAGGCTGGTCTCGAACTCCTGACCTCGAGCGATCCTCCCGCCTCGGCCTCCCTGAGCGCTGGGGCGACAGGCGTGAGCCTCCTCGCGCTGCCAGATAGTGTCACTCTTGATTGATGATGCGTTGTTTGGTGAACTCCATGAACAAGTCAGGTCACATTGTCAATCAGTAATAGAACTCAGATTTCACTGCCTGAAATTTCTAGAACAGTGGCTGTTAACTGGCAGGGGCTGAGGGTTATAAAAGAATGTGAGTTTTTGCCAAAGCACACCCGTTCTCTTCTCTCCCTGGAACAAGATGTTGCTAGACCCCTTGCTTGCCCTCACCCCCAGCCCTCCCGCCAGCTCGGTGCCAGGCTCCCCGGGGCAGGCGAGGCAGTTTGCAGGTGAGCTGGTATCTGCTCCCCACCCTACCGGAGCCGCCCGAGCCTGGTACTTTCTCTGCTTCAGTTCCTCATTTCAGCATTTTTAATCTTTAATGACCCTTCTAGGGTAGAGAGTTATTTGGCAGCTTCCTCCAGAGAACCTGCTTGTAGGTCTTTCCATCCTTCTGCTGGCCGTCGTCCACTTACTAAATGAAACTCGGTGTCTGGACTGTTCTCAGGTGACACATCTAAAGGTCTGGTGAGGCAAGTGGGGGCTGGGTGTCAGGGAAGTTGGCAGTCGCTTTCCATGGACTTTACTCGTCGTTGGTGTTTTTAAGGTCCTAAATAAGCTACTTTTTTCTCTCCTCTAAGATTTTAAGGCAGATTTGAGTTGACAAATCTTCGAGTCCTGGCTTGATTTCAAACTCAGAGATGCTTCTGAGTCCCGCCCCCAGCCCTCCTCCCTCCCTCCCTCTCCCTGGCTTTTTTTTTTTTTTTTTTTTTTTTTACTTAAGGAATTCAGCCTGCCTAAAATTTTAATCTTGATCAACGGCCACCTCACCTCTTGGATCAACCACTTCATCATCTTTGGCCAGATTAGAAAAGCCACTGTCTCTCGCCTAAAAGACAGAGGGCAGTTGATTCCCGCCGTCACCCTGGCTTCTCTTTGATTTCATAATCTCTTTCGGGAGATTATGGGGGAGCTTTGAATTCCAAGGCTCTGGGCCTGTCAGCTTCTGAAGCAAAAAAACTTTGAAGCAGATAGATGCCCCACCTCAGGCCTCAGAACGGAGGCCCGTATGTTGGAGGGTGAAATTTAAGGTAAACGTCAATAATTATCACTGCAAGCATCGCAGCTTCTTGGGGTTTATTGTTTAGTTTATATATATTTTTTTATATGGATTTTAAAAGAATTATGATTAGTTTGGGGGGGGGGAGAGTTTGCTTTTTGGTTTTTGTGATTTTTTTTTTTTTTTTTTTTGAGAACTGTAATCTTGGAAACCCAAAAGAAAAAAGCATAATCCTTTCAGAAATCCTCACCGAGCCTAGCTTTCCTGGTAAATGCGTTGACTGCACATTTACGTTGAAACTACCTAACGTTCCCCATTGATGCACCTGGTACACTAGCAAACACTCCAGCTCACGTTCAAGAGGTAGAAGGAGGGCAGAAAGAGCTCAGGGAAGTTTCTAGGCCCATGAGTTCCATATTCTTAAACATGATGCCCCTTCCTGTAGCAATTATCCAGGACTTAGGCAAGGAGGGCCTTACCTGTGGAATTATTTTTGCATGTGTTAATACTTAAAAGCTAACATACCACCAAAAAACATTTTTTTGAGTGGGGGGTGGAGACACAGTCTCACTCTGTTCCCCGGGCTAGAGTGAGTGCGGTGGCGTCAGCCTCGCTCACAGCAACCTCAGACTCCTGGGCTCAAATGATCCTCCTGCCTCAGCCTCCCGGGTAGCTGGGACTACAGGCACGGGCCACCATGCCCGGCTGATTTTTTTTGTCTATATATTTTTAGTTGTCCAGCTAATTTCTTTCCATTTTTAGTAGAGACGGGGTCTCGCTCTTGCTCAGGCTGGTCTCAAACTCCTGACCTCGAGCGATCCTCCCGCCTCGGCCTCCCAGAGTGCTAGGATGACAGGCGTGGGCCACCGCGCCCAGCTGGAAATTTTTTTTAAAATAAAGATCCCTCTGTACCACTCATTGCTGTGACATTACGTGACGCAGGGATGGTATTTAGATATATTGTCACACTAAAGAAATAGATAAAGGCACATGTGAGTGTTACTGATAGAGGCAATACCCCTCCACGCATACTTATGTGTTTCTACCAGGCTATTGAAAAAGCCTTCCTGTTAACTAAGGCCCAGAAGTCCAGTTTGTTTGTTTGTTTAAAGGCTGGTGAAGTGACACAAGTCCAGTTTTCCTTTGGGATCTTTAAGGATGAAAGAAAAAAGAAATGATGGAAAATGATAAATTACAGTTCATCAAACTTCAGTATAAAACAACAGAATGGCTGGGCGCGGTGGCTCACACCTGTCATCCTAGCACTCTGGGAGGCCGAGGCGGGCGGATCGCTCCAGGTCAGGAGTTCGAAACCAGCCTGAGCAAGAGCGAGACCCCGTCTCTACTCTAAATAGAAAGAAATTAATTGGCCAACTAATATATATAGAAAAAATCAGCCGGGCAAGGTGGCGCATGCCTGTGGTCCCAGCTACTCGGGAGGCTGAGGCAGGAGGATCGCTTGAGCCCAGGAGTTGGAGGTTGCTGTGAGCGAGGCTGACCCCACGGCACTCACTCTGGCCTGGCCAACAAAGCGAGACTCTGTCTCAAAAAATAAAAAAATAAAAAATAAAACAACAGAATGTTAAGTCTTCAAAGCATTTGCAATAACTGCCTTTTAAGGCCTCAACGTTTTTGTCTCTGATACTACAACTATTAACTCAATAGCGTGTCATGGCCCCAGAAGTGAATTTATATCTTTAATAATATTTGCATTGTGAGTCTACTGAAATAACCCTGCAATGACACAGGGGAAAGAAGTTATCTCAGGAAAACACTCAAAAGATGAGGATGAATCTAGGGGAATCTGCCTAGCCTAAAAGTGAACTTGTAGAGATAAAAAAAAAAAAAAAGTTGTCTGAATTCTCAGCCTCAAAGTCATCCCTGTTTCTTCCTGAACGCTGCTCTTTAAATGGAAGCCCCCACAGCTAATTAAAACACACACACACACACACACACACACAGGATGTGTTTTCTCAACGAGTCTCTGCACACACCCCCCTTTTCCCTGCAATGGTATGATCTGCATTCGATCGTAAACTGGAGGTGCCAAGCTGTGACAGCTTTCCCAGCTCCACAGCCCGTTTGCTGCAACCTGTGCTCAGCCGGGCCTGCCTTTCCCCCCACAGGGGCAGATCGAAGCGGACAGCGAGACCGTCTTCAGGTTGGCAGCCCTTGTTTTGCAGGTAAGCTCCCCTTTTGTTTGCCACTTTTTGTTCACTGCCTGCAACTCTGGAACTTTTCCCCGGGCCAGTGTCTGCTGCATTTTTTTTTTTTTTTTTTTTTAGCTAGTTGGTTGTTTGCCAGTGAAAAATGTGAGCCGCTTTCTTCTGTTTTAAAATAGTCTGCATGAGCCGCAGCGTGATATTGCATGTCTCAAGGAAAAATGAAGTTTAGACCGGGCTGAGGGAGAAGAGTTCCAACCACGTTGCTAGAAAAGAGCTCTCTGGGTTGCTTAAATTTGGGAGGCAGCAGTTGTTACAGCAGCTGTAATTGCCATTGAAATGTAGTAACTTTTGTATACGTTTTCTTGAGGTTGAGCACAAGAGCCCCTTTCAATTTTTTTTTTTTCAGCACCGCTTAATACTTTTTTTTTCTTTTTTCTTTTTTTATTATTATTGTTTCGCCCTTTTAATTTTTAAAGGCATCAGTAGCTGCAAAACGAAGTCTGTTTCCAATGCTGGTTTCAAAAGTAAAGAAGAAAAAAACAAATGGCATGTGTCGATTTACCTGTACCCTGGTTTAAAAGGTCTTCGTCGTCCAGGGTAAAAAGCGTGCCACTCGAATAGAAAAGCAAAAAGCATTTATCATTTATGATTCTTAGAAAAACATAAAGGAAGGAATAATTATCTGTGCTTTTCCATATACACACACACACACATATATACATATATATTTGTCTCTTGTGTTAAGAATAAGAAATATCCCTAACAGGATACTACTGTTTTCTTTTTCTTTCTTTTTTTTTTTTTTTACTAGTGTTTTCTTATCAATGCCAAATTCTTCTCCGTGGCCACAGGCAGAGTGCTGCTGATCCTACACACTGCAGAGCTGAGCTCGGGGACTTAAACCGGGGGACACGGTCAAGCTAAAATTCACCTAGCTTAACATAAATACATACTGATCATCTATCTTTTTTTTTTAGGAAGCCAAGGGCGATTATACCAGGTAATAATTCCTTTTCTGATATTTACCATGCAAAAGAACCCTCTGGGAATCCTTTCTGTGCTGTTATTTTAAATAACAATGGACGCGAACTCAAAGGAAAGCAGATCTCTAGGCAGGGGGAGGGGGGGAGGCCTGAGGTCTCTTCCCTCTTCAAAATAGAGACCTGTTCTTTCTGGGCCGGCTCGGCTTGCTTGCAGTTTTTCCGAGACAGAATGGCAGGGACTTGCAAATGCTCTGTCCTCTCATCTGTTCATTAAGTAAGATGCAGAAATCTAGAAAAAGCTGTGGTCATTTTGTGCTGAGTTTTTTTTTTTTTTTTTTTTTTAATACAAACTCATAATAATCCTGTGTTGGAAGAGTTATAATGTATGCACCGAAAGAATCCACGGGTCAGCTGCTTAGTTAAGGGATTAACAGGGCCTTTCTCTCGCAGCTGCCCCGCCGGGCCTCCCCCTCCGCACACTTGACCCAACAGTTGTGCTGTCTCCCGTGCTGTCGCCCTGCTGGTTCGAGCTGCCCCTGCCGCCTCCTTGGGGGGAGTTCATGTTTGAATCCGCCCTCTACCTGCTCGCCCTGCGCTTTCGGCCCACGGGTTGGTTGCAGCTGCGGTGGAGACAGTTAGACTTTGAAAGCCTCGACTCTCCACCACGTTAATGTTCCACCGGGGACATTTAGTCCCGAGTAGACAGTTTGCACGCGTAGACGGTTTGCACGCGTACACGGTTTGCACGCGTAGACGGTTTGCACGCGTAGACGGTTTGCACGCGTACACGGTTTGCAGGGGTACACGGTTTGCAGGCGTACACGGTTTGCAGGCGTACACGGTTTGCAGGCGCAGACGGTTTGCACGCGTAGACGGTTTGCAGGCGTAGACGATTTGCACTCGTAGACGGTTTGCAGGCGCAGACGGTTTGCACGCGTAGACGGTTTGCAGGCGTAGACGGTTTGCACGCGTAGACAGTTTCCGCGCGTAGACAGTTTGCGCGCATAGACGGTTTCTGCGAATAGACGGTTTGCAGGCGCAGACGGTTTGCACGCGTAGACAGTTTCCGTGCGTAGACGGTTTGCAGGCGTAGACGGTTTGCAGGCGTAGACGGTTTGCAGGCGTAGACGGTTTGCACGCGTAGACGGTTTGCACGCCGCCCGGCGCCCGCTCCCAGCCCGGTCTCTGGACACTGTGCTCCTTATCGGACTGATAGCAAGACAGCGCCTCGCAAGCGCAGAAACTTCCAGTCTCAGAGCCACGCTCACTTCCGCCGACACGCCCGCACCCCCCCACCTGCCACGCAGGGGTCAAGGGTCAGGGGGGCCCCCCGAACACCCCGCGACTTACTGATTCGCTCAGCACACTCGCCCCTCAGTCTGCTCTGTGCTTGTCTTTTTATTATTTTTTTGAGATAGAGTCTCGCTCTGCTGCCCTGGCTAGAGTGAGTGCCGTGGCGTCAGCCTCGCTCACAGCAACCTCCAACTCCTGGGCTCAAGCGATCCTCCTGCCTCAGCCTCCCGAGTGGCTGGGACTACAGGCATGCGCCACCACGCCCGGCTGATTTTTTCTATATATCTTTAGTTATCCAGCTAATTTCTTTCTATTTTTTTTAGTAGAGACGGGGGTCTCGCTCTTGCTCAGGCTGGTCTCGAACTCCTGACCTCGAGCGATCCTCCCGCCTCGGCCTCCCAGAGTGCCGGGATGACAGCCGTGAGCCACCGCGCCCGGCCTGGAACTGCATGTTTATACTTGAACCCCCACAAGGCGCAGGTTGGCTGAGGACTCCCCACCTGCACGGAAGCAGCGAGGGGAGGGGGGGGTGTCCCTAGCTTTAGCCAAAGGCCAGGAGAAGCCAAGGCTCCTCCTGAAATGCTGTCCGTTCTCGCCTTTTAAGTCTCTGTAAAAATAGCGACAACCCGAGTTCTCTCTGCAGGCGAGCTCAAGGAATGGTTAAGTGGAGCAGGGAGGAAATTCCAAGAACGAGAGACCCTGTGGCTTAGGTGGGGGAGGGGGGACAAGACCCAGCCCAGCCCCTTCCCCTCCCCTCCCCCGATTCCCAGTTGTCCCCTCCTCTTCCTCCTCTTCCCACCCTGGTGCCTCCCAGAGAGCGAGGCCCTGGCACCTAGGCCTCCGGGCCGCTGCTCCTCTTAGCTGTCATGAAATCCGTTCAGTCTTCCGGGAGCTTCTCTAAGCTGATTTGCAGCGATGAGGAGTGTCACTCGATAGACGTTGAACGAACTTGAGCTCTAGCTTTCTGCCTCTGCGCGTGACTGCCTGCCTGCGAATGGACGCCTGAGCTCCTTTCCTGCTGTCCCAGCCCTGGTGTCCTCGGGGGCAGAGTTCTCACCTGAGTGGGAATGGGGCGAGGAGGCTTTATGGAGATTTGGGGCTTCTTACCTGAAGCAAGTTGAGCTCTCTGCCTTAAGATTTTGCTGAAAAAAAATGATTAGGATCCCACCTTGCAGCTCATTGAAAAACATTTTTTAGAAACTAAATTCGGTGTCTTTGCTACTAGGGGACAACTCTAAACCAGTTTCTGTTTGGTTTGTTTGGGGTTTTGGTTCAGGAAACACTGATTGATAACACATCAAGTCTTGGTATCTACGTTCAGATCCTTTATGTGGTTAATCCAGTTTTTGGCTGACCCAGTGTGATCTCGTTTTTTTCTTTTTAGAGGCCAGACAGACTCTTATCTCCCAGGAAACACATTTCGGTGGCACTGGGCGGGGCTGCCCGAATTATAAACTCTGAAGCCTCAAGTTCAGCTGACGGAGGCTCCCCCTCCGTCCCTACCCCTGCTATGTCCCCGCGTTCGGTCTCCTCGAGGAGTCCCGGGGGTGCCAGGCGAAGTGGTTAAAGCCCAGGTTTGGAGTCGCACCTGCTACTTTCTTGCTGCATGAGTTGAAATTACTTAAATGTCCCTCAAACCCCCATTTTCATGCTGCCGGTGACAATAGCATGACACGCCCACAGGGAAAGGGCTCAGCCCAGTTTTTGCCACCTGGTAACGCCCCGTGAGTGGGAACTGTCCTGGAGGAGCATTTCTTTTGGGGGGAGTAAATGACATAAATGACAGTGCTCACGTTGCGTCACCTGCTACAGTCCCCTGAGCTGCCCACCCAAAATGCTTTGCTCAGCCTCCCTGACCACCCCTCCCATTTTAAAGAGTTGATTGCTGTCTCTTATTGCCACGCGGACAATAAGCTGGATTCATCGTTGAGAGTCAAGTTCCACGGGTAACGGAGAGGAACATGATTTTGTTTTTAAAGGAAGGGCGGTTCGAAGGCAATCTGGCCAGCGAAACACTTCTCTAAAAAAAAGCTCGAGAGGGCACCTTAAACTGTTAATCATCCAGGCGTTGTTGATCAATGCCAGTAGATTGATAGAGGAAATTGGTGTCTATACATATAATAGTTACCAAGATTCTTTTAATAATTACATGTTTAACCAAGCTGTCACCCTTAAATACTAGATCCAGCTCACGTGGTTTAGTAGTTAAGTTGGCACCTGTTGCACCTGTTTGTTTGTTTCTTTTGAGACAGAGTCTCACTCTGGTGCCCAGGCTAGCGTGAGTGCCGTGGCGTCGGCCTCGCTCACAGCAACCTCAAACACCTGGGCTCAAGCGATCCTCCTGCCTCAGCCTCCCGAGGAGCTGGGACTACAGGCATGCGCCACCATGCCCGGCTAATTTTTTTCCTATATATATTAGTCGGCCAATTAATTTCTTTCTAATTTATAGTAGAGACGGGGGTCTCGCTCTTGCTCAGGCTGGTTTTGAACTCCTGACCTCAAACGATCCGCCCGCCTCGGCCTCCCAGAGTGCTGGGATGACAGGCGTGAGCCACCGCGCCCGGCCCCAAGTTTGCTTTTTGAAGAGCTTAGTTTATTTCTTCGCGAAGCTTCTACAAGACAGTTCCACCCGGTCATTATGTTTAACGTGCGCTTTTTATGCCCCTTTGCTTTGGGTTTCGGGTAAGGAAGAGCTTTGGCACTGAGAAGGAAAGTGAAGTTTGGGGCTTGGGCTTTTTGTTTTTGTTTGTTTGGTTTTTTTTAACCTAGAAACCTAGGGATGCCCCCATTGCAAACAGACAACAAGGGACTCCGTTGTCCCTAGCAAGTGCCAGCCAGCAGTCTGCTAGCTGCCTGCACCCCGCTCCGCCCCGTGACAGGTGGTGGATTTTTGCAGTGAGCTCCCAGTTTGCCACGAGCAGGTGCACACAATTGCTGGCGGTGGCTTATTCCACGCACCTGCTCTGGCACGCACAAAGGGTGGCCTTGGTCCTGCCAGCCATGTGGCTTTCTCAAAACTGAACGGGGCCGGCACATTCCAACACGGCTTTTTTTTTTTTTTTCTTTTCTTTTTTTTTTAGACAGAGTCTCGCTTTGTTGCCCAGGCTAGAGTGAGTGCCGTGGCGTCAGCCTCGCTCACAGCAACCTCCGACTCCTGGGCTCAAGCGATCCTCTTGCCTCAGCCTCCTCCCGAGTAGCTGGGACTACAGGCATGCGCCACCATGCCCGGCTAATTTTATCTATATATTTTTAGTTGTCCAGCTAATTTCTTTGTATTTATAGTAGAGACGGGGGGTCTCGCTCTTGTTCAGGCTGGTCTCCAACTCCTGACCTCGAGCGATCCTCCCGCCTCGGCCTCCCAGAGTGCTGGGATTACAGGCGTGAGCCTCCGCGCCCGGCCCTGCCTCTGATTTTTATGTAAAGAGGAATTGGCTAAAATTGTGATCTCCATCACACAAACCTGTACCCTAATAATACTTCAAGTAGGTGATGTCCTTTTCCGCATAGTGCACACCGTTCCCCGCCATGTCCCCATGTCTGATCAGAGCTGGACTCGCCATCTTTCAACTCGCTTCGCCAGCTGGTTTTCTAATGCCAGTCTCGCTTGGCTCCCCTTAGACGTCTGCATCGGAGATCTCTAATATTTGTATTATGAGTGACATGGAAGAAACATTCCTCAGTCTAAAAGATACTCTGTAAAAACTCTCAGGGTATGGCCAGGCACAGTGGCTCACACCTGTCATCCCAGCACTCTGGGAGGCCGAGGCGGGAGGATCGATTGAGCTCAGGAGTTCGAGACCAGCCTGAGCAAGAGCGAGACCCCGTCTCTACTATAAATAGAAAGAAATTAATTGGACAACTAAATATATATATATATATATTATATATATAGAAAAAATTAGCCGGGCGTGGTGGCACATGCCTGTAGTCCCAGCTACTCGGGAGGAGGCTGAGGCAGGAGGATCGCTTGAGCCCAGGAGTCTGAGGTTGCTGTGAGCGAGGCCGACGCCACGGCACTCACTCTAGCCCGGGCAACAGAGTGAGACTCTGTCTCGAAATAAATAAATAAATAAATTTAAAAGGGGGGAAAAAAAAAAAAAAAGCAAAGTGCTATGAAGGACAGAGCATAAGAGATTATTACGAAAAATAAATATGAATCCTGGGAGTTGACAGTTGACCTTTAACATCAATAAATTGGATTGTGGTATATTTTGATGTTCAGGAAGCCCAAACCAGTTCCCCAAGATTGTCAGTGTGGTTAAGCCCTACCGCTCGGATTTCAAATGAATAGAGAGATTTACTCCCTTACGTAAGACTAGGAGCCAAGTGACTTTTTATTTCCTGTAGCAATTGAGAAGACTAGATCTTTCACCTTTAGGGAAGGGCCACAGCCCTGGTCTCGAAATGCAGTGTTGACAGGTGCAAATCGCAGCGTGTCCCGGGGAGGCGACACTCCGTGTCATTGTCTGTTCTTCCTGGAGAGTCTGCTCAGCGGCTCGCTGTGTGCTGGCGAGGTCGGGAACGGGAGCTGGAAGCAGAAGACAAACTTCCTGTCTGCACTGAAGAACCACGTTAACCGAACTCGGTCAAGTAACAGGAGTGAGCCATTTCTTTTCTTTCTTTTTTTTTTTGTTGAGACAGAGTCTCACTCTGTTGCTCGTTCACAGCAACCTCCAACTCCTGGGCTCAAGCGATCCTCCTGCCTCAGCCTCCCAGGTAGCTGGGAAATACAGGCATGCACCACCACGCCCGGCTCATTTTTTTCTATATGTATTAGTTGGCCAATTAATTTCTTTCTATTTATAGTAGAGACGAGGGTCTTGCTCTTGCTCAGGCTGGTCTCGAACTCCTGACCTCGAGCGATCCTCCCGCCTGGGCCTCCCAGAGTGCCGGGATGACAGGCGTGAGCCACCGCGCCCGGCCTATGTGAATTTTTTATTTCAGTGTTTCTGTCGTGAAAACTTGGTGGCATGGGAATGGCTTCGTGATGACTGGCGTTCGTTCCGACTTGGTGAATGTCACGGGCCACTACGGGCAGCCAGGAGGGCGCCGTAGGAATGTGGAGACAGTAGATAAGGCGGAGAATGTCGCGTAAAAATACAATACGAAAGTGTCCAATTGCTATCATCATTATGAACTAAAATAGACGCAGAAAAATCCTGCAAGCCTCAAAATGCCGCCGTAGGACTCGGGCGTCACGCCGGGGCTGTTTCCAGTTAGCCCGGTGGCCGTGCGTGTGTGGACCACGACATTTCCACAGAGCCCAGCTTGCCGTGAACTGCCGCTTTTGGGATCTCACTCATTTAGCGACCCGCTGGGATAACTTTGTAAGTGACAGTGCCTGACGTCCCCTTATTATGTTTCTTCGCAGTGATGAAAACGCCAGGAAAGACTTAAAGACCCTGCCAGCCTTTCCGACCAAAACCCTGCAGGAGCACCCTTCCCTGGCGTTCTGGTAAGTTGAGTCAGGAGAGCAGACGACCCGCTGTCCGAGCCTCCACTGCGAGCTGCACGCTTTTCAGGAAATTGAAAGAAGTATAAGGGCCGGGCGCGGTGGCTCACGCCTGTCGTCCCAGCACTCTGGGAGGCCGAGGCGGGAGGATCGCTCGAGGTCAGGAGTTCGAGACCAGCCTGAGCAAGAGCGAGACCCCGTCTCTACTATAAATAGAAAGAAATTAATTGGACAACTAATATATATAGAAAAAAAAAATTAGCCGGGGATGGTGGCGCATGCCTGTCGTCCCAGCTACTCGGGAGGCTGAGGCAGGAGGATCGCTTGAGCCCAGGAGTCTGAGGTTGCTGTGAGCGAGGCTGACGCCGCGGCACTCACTCCAGCCCGGGCAACAGAGTGAGACTCTCTCTCAAACAAATAAAGAAAGAAAGAAAAGAAAAGAAATATAAGTGAGAACAAATTATGCATAAAATGTATCAAAGTAACCACAGGTGGAACTGGAACCTTTCAGTGCGTGGAAGGATCTAGTCAAAGCTGGCTGGAGACCACTCTCCCAAGACAGGTGTTGCAGTCATTTGCAAAGAGAGTCCGTGGGTTGTTTCTTTTAAGTGCATAAAATGTCTGTGGTGTGTGCTTTTAGGTGAACATAAATATGCTTTTAGGTGCATTCAGTATGTGTGCAGTCACTGCATAATGTAGTCTTAATCTAGCAGAGTGCAATATGTGTGTTATAAAATGCAGATTCCTTTGGTCAGAAGTTTCCCGAGCAGCCAGAGATTTCCGCTGCAGCCAGACATCATTGCGTATTTCGAGCTAGCTTCGTTGTTTGTATTTTAAGAAGTCCAAAGCATCCGTTTTCCGCCCCGTCTTGTTTTCTAGATAATTACCTTTTCCCCCCAGAAAACGCTTGTGTTCTCATTCAACATATTATTCTCCTCGTCTCTTAATCATGAAGACAGTTTTCTTTCCCACCAAACAATTGCAAAATAAAGATCACAGAATAAATACTCAACATGGAGAACTTTTTTTTTTTTTAACCCCCTTCAAAGAAAAATCAACATTGATAGTTTTAATGTGTATGAAAGTTGGAATGTGTTTCCCAGATATAGAGTGAGTACTAAGGCTCCATTATATCCCGGCTCTGGAAAGTTCTGAGCAATTCACAGGTAAGTGATAGTTCCTAAAAAAAAAAAAAAAAAAAAAAAAAGGCTGATTACCAATGATGATTGTTATGCAGAGATAAAAATATTTACTCTCCTGGGTTACACTTGAGATGTGATTTGGAAGAACTAGGCTGTCTGTCTGAAAGTAGGGTAAGACCCTCGAATGGGGTCAAAGGTTGCCTGGCCTCAGCCTAGTAGTTCTCTCCTTTGCAGCCAGTAATTTTTATCACCCTAGGACAATGACGAAGGGTTTTCTCCTGAGGCCGCGTGCGTGTGAGTGGCGACAGAATGTTCCAGATGCCTCGCAGACCAAGAAGCAGTTTTAAATCTTCCTGAAATAATTCGAGGGGGGGGAAAAAAATCTTTCGTGCCTTCCACTTGCTCATCTCCCAGCCGCTCAAAATGCCCGCAACAATGTTTTACAACTAAAATGTAATGTCCTTTTTCTTATGTCTGTTCTATCCCATCTAATTATGGCGAAAGAGAATTTTCCATTTGAGAAGCTGACATTCCTTCTTTTTCTAGTAAATCATGTGTTTGAAACATCGGTGTACTCTTACAGACAGATGGAATAGAAATCAAAGACCCTAATGGAGGTGATCAGATGTCCAAAGTCGCGGACAGAGACAGGAGCCAGGCGGACTCTCTCTTCCGAACGAGCTGGTGCAGTTGTTTCCAGCAGCCACCTGATAACCTGGGAGTCGAAGCTGCGCCTCGGGTCACTGTGCATGGCGCTATTTTTCGTTTCCTTGTTTTTCAGTGAGGACAGGGTGATCGAGCACTATCTGAAAATCAAAGGTCTGGCTCGGGGTCAAGCTGTGGTTCAGTGAGTACCTTTCTTTCCTCTCGCTTGGATAGGGTTATAAAGTCTCCCATTTGAAGATGTCATTTGAAATGATTTCTGCCGCGTAGTTTTCGTGTGCATGGCCCTTCCCTGGTGAGGAATGTCTCACCATGAATCAGGAAACGTTTCGGGTCATTCCGTAGGTTGGGGTCATCGACTCAGCTGCCCGTCAGTGTCAGGCAGGTAAGGAAACGTGAGAACTACAGACCAGATGTAGGGCGATGGGGAGGGGTGGGGACAGCAGTGACGTGGACAGCAAGTTTCATTCTGGGCAGAGGCAAGGTAACTTGGCTTCAGAATGCGGGCATGATATTGCTAGATCCTCTATTTATTTTCCAAGAGAAGCTGGAAATTCAGATTTTTTTTAAATCCTGGTTTTAGATATGGGAAAGTAATTTTTAAGAAAATTTTAATGCAGTGTGAGCCAAATAAAACCTATCTGGACGCCCCGCTTGGTCGCCTCGTCTGTGCCTCTGCTCTGGGCAGGGCACACAGCGTCTGGGGTTGGATGATCTGTGTCTTCATGCCACGAAGAACAGACCTGGGTGACATACTTCTGCAAATTTATGACTTAGACTTAACCATTTTACCTGCAACGTTCAACTTCTAAAATTTAAAAAACCCAGCTAGTTTTAAGCGTGTTATTGCCGTAGTAGCTGTAGAATGACTTTTATGGTTGACAGAAGTTTTAGAAAGCCCTGCTGAGTGTAGCATAGAGCATTTGAGAGCCAAACCGAGGACGTGGAGATGGCTAAAGTCAATGTGTGGATCTTCCTTGTGCTCCTACTTCTTTGCTCTAATCTGGTTTTCCTAACACGCCTTCTGTGATCTTCAAGGCAGAAATCAGAAGTTAGCAGTGCTAAGGTTGCATCCTTGACACTTTTAACGAATTGTGCCTGTTTGCTGAACTTTGGGGTGGAGGGAGGAGTAACAGCTTCCCTGATTGTAGGGCAGGCTGGTGAGGACGGCCATGTGCCATGCAGCTGAGTTAGGGTTGCATGGCCGCTGCTGTGCACACTCCATGACGTCCCCAGTGTTGACATCACCCGAAGACACATTCCTCAGAATGTATCCCTGGCAAGTAGCACACGCCTGCGTATTACAAAGTACCCTTGCCTGGTGGCCTGGTGCAGACCTCACGCCTGTGATCCCAGGCAGAGGCAGAAGGATCACTTGAGGCCAGGAGTTCAAGACCAGCCTGGGCAACATAGCAAGACCCTCTCCCTACAGCAAAATTTTTTTTTAAAAATTAGCCAGGTGTGGTGGTGCGTTGCCTGTAGTCCCAGCTACTCAGAAGGCTGAGGTGGGAGAATTGTTTGAGCCCAGGAGTTTGAGGTTACAGGGAGCCATGATTGGGCCACTGCACTCGAGCCTGGTTGACAGAGAGACCTGTCTCTAAGAAGAAAGAAAGAAAGGCCGGGCACGGTGGCTCACGCCTGTGATCCTAGCACTCTGGGAGGCGGAGGCAGGAGGGTCGCTTGAGTTCAGGAGTTGGAGACCAGCCTGAGCAAGAGCGAGACCCCGTCTCTACTATAAATACAAAGAAATTAGCTGGACAACTAAAAATATATAGAAAAAATCAGCCGGGCATGGTGGCGCATGCCCGTAGTCCCAGCTACTCGGGAGGCTGAGGCAGGAGGATCGCTGGAGCCCAGGAGTTGGAGGTTGCTGTGAGCGAGGCTGACGCCACAGCACTTACTCTAGCCCGGGCAACAGAGTGAGACTCTGACTCAAAAAAAAAAAAAAAAAGAAAAGAAAAGAAAACAAAATAGCAAATGGTGGCATCATTGCTTTAATTTTTATTTTGGGGGTGACATTATTGAAGTCAGGTTTACATACCATAAAATTCATCCTTTTGAAATATCTTTTTCTAAGAGTTTTGACAGATGTTTACAGTTATGTTACCGGTACCACAAGCAATATTTGGAACAGTTTATAAATATACTTTATTATGGGCATGACCCAAAAGTTGATTCTTATTGCTTGCAGCATGAGGTGCTTACTATAAAAACTATTTGCAATTTGAGCCTATAATGTAATACATTTCGAAGCCATAAAAGTCTTCATGTGCAGAAAATGACATTTCCTATAGCTTTTTGAAATTGAGGTTCTATTAGCAACCTCCTAACATTCGGATAAGGTAAAATATATTAATTCCTCAGAATGGTTTATTCTATTTCTACTTGAGTCAAAGATATTAGTCATAGCTATAATGAGGAAAGTAGAAACAAATTGGGTTTTTTAAATCACTTTGCCCAAAAGGGTTCTATTTTAATGAGATTATGATATATATCCGTCTCCCATAGGTATATGAAAATAGTAGAAGCTCTGCCAACATACGGAGTCCACTATTTCGCGGTAAAGGTAAATACTTTTACATGATTTTTTTAATACATAAAGGCCCAATTATATCTTGTCATTTTTAGCGAATTCTAAAGCACGTTATTTTTGCAAAATACTTGTTAACACTCCAGTGTTTTCCCAAGACCTCTCATAATCCTAAAATATTCAGATCATTCTCTTTTTGTTTTTTTTTTTTTTTTAATTTTTTTTCTTTTCTTTTTACCTGAAAAGATCATTCTCTTTTCATACACTCCTGCTTTTGCTGATTTTTTCTTTTCCAGTCGACCTTTCTGCCACTACCAGGCCTTCCTCTGGCAGGGCGTCTGTATGAGAGACATACAGTCCCCGGTGTTATTCGACAGCTTCGTAAAATGCTGAAACCTTTGCAGGATTTGCAACACCGCTTTTCAATCAGCGTGTTTCCCTATTTACGTAGTATTTTCAGATATTTATAAGCAGGGGGAGTTTGACAAAGAAATGTTTTCAGACGATGAGAAGGGATTAAAGCGTAGTGTTAAGAAGGGAGCCTTGTTTGAAAGAGGAATCATTTTATAATTGATCTGTTCTCGAGTGACTTTCCATGTTACAACAATCTCTATACAACTCAAAACGGTGGAGAGTTAGATAATAAATACTTGCATGCTGGGAATACCCTGCAGTAAAGGTATGTACCAATTTAACTTTAATTTCTGCTGATTCTGGTTTCCCTATGTGTGCATGCAAATCATGCTTTGCTTTGGCAAGACCTAAAAGATAAATTTATGAAAACAATATATTGCTCCCCTCCCCATATCTACCTCAAAATAATTATTCAAACATCCTGTCATCAAATTGCACAGCTTCTCCAAAAGGGTTTTTTGATATTCCTGCGTTCGTTGTTAATTGTGTTATACACATTAGGATTTGGAACTACCTTTCTCATCTTTGTAATTCTTTGGAAACATCCCCAGCCTTTTATAACTGGTTTACTAATTGAGAGAACAAAGAGCCTTTTTTTTTTTTTCCTAATGGATAACTGGCTTTTACTGGATTAATTCTGAGTTGAATTACTTACATCTTCTTTCTTCTCTCCAACTGTTCAATCGCAACAGTAATGCTTCGTTCTTTTTGATGGTATTAACAGTATTTTTGTGTTTTGACTTAGAGATCTTGCTTGAAGAAACCCTAAGGAGGCATTTTAATAACAAGCTGGATTCTGTTTTTTTTTTTTTTTTTTTGAGGTAGATGCTATCATTATATTATTTTTTTTTACAGTTTTTTTTTTTATTTCGGCATATTATAGATTTTAAGGTTTCAATAAATGCCCTTAACAAGCTGGATTCTTAAGTAGTGTTTTATTCACCAAGACAGCTTTATTTGACTTGTTGATATTTGTTAAGCGACGAAATGGGTAGATGTTAATTCACGTCTAGAAGACTTAACAATTAAGTCTTGTTTCTCATGCTTTTCCATCTTTCAGGATAAGCAGGGGCTTCCTTGGTGGCTTGGGATCAGCTATAAAGGAATCGGCCAGTATGATTTACAAGACAAGGTGAAGCCGAGGAAAGTAAGTGCGAGTCATTTCAGACTCTTGGGAGACCCTTGCGCTGCTGTACAGTTGGCGGTGCCACTTGGGGACGCTGAGCAGCCCTGGGCAGAGACCTTGGTCGGGAGGGCCTGGGCTTAAAGGAGACTCTGGGTAAATGTAAAATGTTTTTGCAACTCATTTACGCATCATTTACATAATTCCACGTCTAGTCCTTTCTCCTACGGTGATAACCAAAGTTAGGCACTAAGCTTAAGGATAATGATGTTGTCTGCATCGAGCTCATACCGTTAGGCTTCTATTTTAAGTTAGTATGGACAGGATGATGCCATCTATTGTACGCATTTTATATATGCATTTATACCGATATATATTTGGATTGGCTAGATATACATTTAGATGAATTATGAGGATATAAGTCAAAATTGTTGGTGCTAGTTATCTCAATGGTACAGTTATGAGTAATCTTTCTTTCTACTACTGCTGCCATTTACTTTTTCATAATTTTATTTTTTTAAGACAGAGCCTTCCCCTGTTGCCCAGGTAGAGTGCTGTGGCGTCAGCCTCGCTCACAGCAACCTCCATCTCCTGGGCTCAAGCGATCCTCCTGCCTCAGCCTCCCGAGTAGCTGGGACTACAGGCATGCACCACCACGCCCGGCTCATTTTTTCTGTATATATTAGTTGGCCAATTCATTTCTTTCTATTTATAGTAGAGACGGGGTCTCGCTCTTGCTCAGGCTGGTTTCAAACTCCTGACCTCGAGCAATCCGCCCGCCTCGGCCTCCCAGAGTGCTGGGATTACAGGCATGAGCCACCGCGCCCGGTCTTACATGCTGTTTATTAAAGGATCATGATCTGTCAGATTTGGATTTCCAGGGCTAAATAAGTTACATTAATTTCCATTTAAAATTTGACTATGAAACTGCTTTTCTCGACCCAGGAACTAGTGTACAGTATTTTTGCCTCTATAAGAATTAATGGGCCAGGCGCGGTGGCTCATGCCTGTCATCCTAGCACTCTGGGAGGCTGAGGAGGGAGGATCCTTTGAGCTCAGGAGTTCGAGACCAGCCTGAGCAAGAGCGAGACCCCCGTCTCTACTAAAAATAGAAAGGAATTAGCTGGACAACTAAAAATATATAGCAAAAACTAGCCAGGCATGGTGGCGCGTGCCTGTAGTCCCAGCTACTCGGGAGGCTGAGGCAGGAGGATCGCTTGAGCCCAGGAGTTGGAGGTTGCTGTGAGCGAGGCTGACGCCATGGCACTCACTCTAGCCCAGGTGACAAGAGTGAGACTCTGTTGAGTCATATCGTTCCTACATGTGTTTGAAAACTAGCCTCTAAATCCACATTTCTAAGCGATAACATTAGAAATGAAGGGCACCGATTTTTTCAAATATTTTTCAAAATTATTTTTTATTTACAGCTGTGTGTGCGTGTGTGTATATATATATATTTTTTACCAACAGTAAGACATACTCATCATAAGAAAACAAAAAGCAAACACTACAGAAATATGTCCATTAGGTCAAGAAATCTTTCCGTCCTCCCGCCTCGGCCTCCCAGAGTGCTAGGATTCCAGGTGTGAGCCACACGCGCCCGGCCATTGTCACTCTTTTTATTTATTTTTATTTGTTTTATTATTTTTATTAATTATCAAGTGGAATTCATACTAGCTGCTACATATCACTCTCTTTAAAACTGCCTAGTGTTGCGTTAGTGGAAATACATAATTTGACCGATTCTCTTTTGATGGGCATTATGGTTGTTTCCATTCAGGACGGGGCAGGGGTGGAGGAGTTTGCAGAGTGAATCAAGGACCCCAGTGAAGGCAGATAATTAACCCCTAGGTTATGTCTATCTTGCTAAGATCAAAGTATCGTTCATAGTGTTTTCTTTAAGTTGATTTCACCTATATTAAATTTTTTTTTTTTGCTAATTTATTTCTCTCTTGCATTTTAAGAAATAACATTGCAAACTCTTTAGTTAATTTTTCCAAACCTTGCATGTGAAATACAACTTGCATTAAGTCCCACAAGTAATTCATGAGCTAATGTGGCTCGGTGACACGGAGATTCCCACGGAATGGAAAATGCACGGGAAAGCCAGCAGGCATTCTCCCAGAACAGTCCGCAGGAGGCAGAATCCGCACGACACACACTCGGGGCGTGTGTCCCCCGAGCTCGCGACTCGGGCCTTTCTTGACGTTCAGGGCTTCGTGGGAATTGGCCAGCACTGCTCGGCACCAGCACATCAGCCTGCCTGTCCGCTTCCTTTTTCCTACTGGCAGTTTTGCTATTTTGTTTTCAAGATATGCCGCCCAATTCGAAAAGCACCATAAACAGGCCATCGCGGGTGACCATTTTCTCGCCTTCTTCTCTGTCTCCATTATTTTAGGGGGTATCTTCTGTGTCCCACTGTTTGCTTCGTCCTTTCTTCGTTATCTGAAAATGGGCTGGGCGCGGTGGCTCAAGCCTGTCATCCCAGCACTCTGGGAGGCCGAGGTGGGAGGATCGCTCGAGGTCAGGAGTTCGAGACCAGCCTGAGCAAGAGTGAGACCCCCCCCCATCTCTACTAAAAATAGAAAGAAATTAGGCGGACAATTAAAAATATATAGAAAAAATTAGCCGGGCATGGTGGCGCGTGCCTGTCGTCCCAGCTACACGGGAGGCTGAGGCAGGAGGATCGCTTGAGCCCAGGAGTCTGAGCGAGGCTGACGCCACGGCACTCACTCTAGCCTGGGCGACAGAGTGAGACTCTGTCTCAAAAAAAAAAAACATGTTCAGCTTCTTGAGCCCCGTGCCTGCCTTGTTATCATATAATTACACTGCTTCCAAACACGGCCAGGAGGGAGATTTCGCAAGAGTAAGAGAGACTGGGGCCGGAGGACTATTTTGAAAAGCGATTGTTGCAAGATCTGCCAATAGAGGCCTTGCAGCCTTTCCACATCGTCTGTGATTACTGCCCATGAATGTCAGAGATTGTGTTTGCTTCACCTTCTAGAATTCACCCAGCAAGTGCTCTTAATACCTCTTAGCTGTCAGGCTTTTCTGCCAGCCTGGGGCGCCAATAATTTGTTGCAATCAGTGCAGTGCAAGGCTTGGGAGGCATTCCAAATTCTGTCCCTGGGGTGCATTTACTCTGGGACCTTGGGCAGATTGTTAATCTTTTTTTTTTTTTTTTTTTTGAGAGGAATCTCCCTCTGTCGCCTCGCTCACAGCAACCTCCAACTCCTGGGCTCAAGCGATCCTCCTGCCTCAGCCTCCCAAGTAGCTGGGACTACAGGCATGCGCCACCATGCCCGGCTAATTTTTTCTCCATATATTTTTAGTTGTTTGGCTAATTCCTTTCTATTTTTAGTAGAGACTGGGGGGGGGGGGGGGGGGGGGGTCTCGCTCTTGCTCAGGCTGGTCTCGAGCTCCTGAGCTCCAACGATCCATCCTCCCGCCTCGGCCTCCCAGAGTGCTGGGATTTCAGGCGTGAGCCACCGTGTCTGGCCCATTTTGTCACCTGTTAAATGCAAATAATCGTGTCTGCTCTGTCTACGCGACAGATCGTTGTAAGGACCCAGTGAGTTAGTGAGTTCTTTCACTGGGTAGGTATTTTCCTGTCTACGTCATGCTTCGATGTTTAGAAGACGTGCCAGGCAGCACGGGGTGTGTCTCTCTCTCTCTCTCCCCGATAGTTTGTCCCGGTGACGATTCGAGACAGCTCTTCTAAGGCAAGGAACTTCCAGAAAAGTGGTTGAGTGGTGGTGAAGGAAGTGGAAAGAGAGGCCAAGGCCAAGTCATTCATGAAGCTACAGGGAGCCAGATTGCAACTGAGGCTGGGCAGTGTCGCCTCTGGGCGGACAGCCACAGGCAGAGCCAGAACTCAGGGTGCTTTCACCAAAAGGAAGCAGGAAAAGTGGGGCGTGAGGGAGATAAGCAGTTTCTGTCCCACCGTGTTGCTTTCCTTTGAAATCTTTTACGGGGAGGTTGATGAGAAACAAGCAAGCCAAGAAATAAAGACAATGATAAATCTCGCATTGTCTCGTGGAAACAAGGAACGGGAAAGGGGGAGACACCTGCTGTGTTCGGGGGAAGGCGTCTCTGGGAAGGGTGACATTTGAGCTGAGACCTGAAGCGTGAAAAGCTCATAAAGAACAGGGTGGGCCGGGCGCGGTGGCTCACGCCTGTCATCCCAGCACTCTGGGAGGCCGAGGCGGGAGGATCGCTGAAGGTCAGGAGTTCGAGACCAGCCTGAGCAAGAGCGAGACCCTGCCTCTACTAAAAGTAGAAAAATTAGCTGGCCAGCTAAAAATATATAGAAAAACTTAGCCGGCCGTGGTGGCGCGTGCCCGTAGTCCCAGGTACCCGGGAGGCTGAGGCAGGAGGATCGCTGGAGCCTAGGAGTTTGAGGTTGCTGTGAGCGAGGCTGACGCCACGGCACTCACTCTAGCCCGGGCAACAGAGTGAGACTCTGTCTCAAAATGGAAAAAAAAAAAAAGAATAAGAAAGGATCTGAACAACCATTTGTTCCCAAAGAGATTATCTAATTGAAAGAACTGGAACTCCAAAATTCATTATTTTAGAGGGAAAATTGCCTTCTTCACCACCACAGCCTACGTCCCAAAGCCTAGTTATGTCCCCAGATATCCTCTAAGCCAGGATTTCTCGGCCTCAGCACTAAGCCAGGATTTCTCGGCCTCAGCACTGGACACATTTTGGGCCATAGAATCCTACGCCTCGGGGTCATCGTGCCCTGTGCATTGTCGGATGTCCGTTCCTGGCCTCCAGGTGCCGGTAGCACCTTCCCCTCCCTTGTGACAACCCAAAAGGTCTCTAGAGATTGACAGGTGTTCTGGGGGTTGGAGACTGGCGGAGGGGGGCCAGTGGACCAAATCGCCTTAGTCTGAGAATCACTAATCTAAGTAAAATTAGAGGGACTCAAAGTCCTGTTCCACAAGTGGCAGCCTCTATGGCACCTTTCATTTTTATATCTCGGGTAGAACTGGTAATTCCTTTTTTCTTTTCCGTTAAAAACATGACAAATGCCCGTGTCACACTCTTCCCAGGGGAGATGGGCAGCGCGGGCTGCTGCAGTAGAAGGAGGGGCCTTGGGGCCTGCCCGCACCTGCGGCGAGTCCCAGATCTGTCCCTGTTTAGATGTGCGACCTTGGTCAGTTGACCTAGAGCTTTCTGAGCCTCAGTTGTCTCTTTTGGCAAAGGAGGCTAAAGACGGTGCCGTCCCATCCCGTGCTGGGGAGAATGCACGCGGCTTCTTAGTGCGGCAGCTGTTGGTGTTAACTGTGCACTTTTGTTGTATGACTGCCACTTCTACCACGGTGTACCGTCCCCGGGAGCAGGGACTTGGTCTCAGTCGCATGGACGTTTGATGAACGGAAGGCTGGCTGGCTGGAGAAAAGGTAGCTCAGTTGGGCTTTATAAAATCCCATGATCCTGCAAAATCCTATTTTTGTGGTACTCCAGAGGGTACTCACAGTAAAATTCATTAAGTGTAACCTTTTAAAAATGAAAAAAGAGGCCAGGCACGGTGGCTCACACCTGTGAATCCTAGCACTCGGGGAGGCCGAGGCAGGTGGATCGTCTGAGCTCAGGAGTTCGAGACCAGCCTGAGCAAGAGCGAGACCCCCGTCTCTACTAAAAATAGAAATTAGCTGAACAACTAAAAATATATGGAAATATTAGCTGGGCATATGGTGGCACATACCCGTAGTCCCAGCTACTTGGGAGGCTGAGGCGGGAGGATCGCTCGAGCCCAGGAGTTTGAGGTTGCTGTGAGCAAGGCTGACGCCACGGCACTCGCTCTAGCCTGGGCAACAGAGTGAGACTCTGTCTCAAAAAAAAAAAAAAAGAAAAAGAAAAATGAGCCGGGCGTGGTGGCGCATGCCCATAGTCCCAGCTATTCGGGAGGCTGAGGCAGGAAGGATCGCTCGAGCCCCGGAGTTTGAGGTCGCAGTGAGCTATGATGACGCCACAGGACTCTATCCGGGGTGACACAGCGAGACTCTGTCTCAAAATAATAGAATAGGAGTAAATCAGCAACACACAGTGATGTTTGCTTTGCTCCAGGTGGTGGCCGGGGTGGCCCCGTGTGAGTCACGGCTGTGTGATCTCACGCGGCAGCTGTGACTCTCCCAGTGGAGTCACTTCCAGGGGAACTTGCAGCTAAATGATTAACCCAGGCTGCGAGAAGCCGGGCGTGTGCAGGTGGCGTCCTGGGGTAGCGCTACACCTGTAGGCGGGCTCTCCTTTCCGTTTGCAGAGGCCGAAAGGCCAGTTTGGTTCTTTCCATCTGAGGTAGTCAACACGTTCGTTAACGTGTAATGGTGTGAAGCCAATTATTCTAAAACTTACTTTACATCTAAAGGTGAAGGGAATTTCTTCTGATTACAGTAATTGATACAAGTTCACTTTCAAATTAAAATTTAATTCCCCTGGTGGTTCTCTATATCGGTTTTAAATTTTTGATACTTTATTTTTCAAGACAGGGTGGTTTGTGACCTTAAGATATATTTTCTTTCTATTGTAATCTTGTAATTGTCTTCTTTGTTAATACTGTTGGTGTTGCTCACCTTTTTATTTTTTATTTTTTTTTTTGAGACAGAGTCTCACTCTGTCACCTGAGCTAGAGTGCCATGGCGTCAGCCTCGCTCACAGCACCCTCCAACTCCTGGGCTCAAGCGATCCTCCTGCCTCAGCCTCCCGAGTAGCTGGGACTACAGGCATGCGCCACCACGCCCGGCTCATTTTTTCCACTTTTAGTTGTTTGGCTAATTTCTTTCTATTTTTTTTTTAGTAGAGATGGGTCTCACTCTTGCTCAGGCTGGTCTCAAACTCCTAAGCTCAAACGATCCTCCCACCTTGGCCTCCCAGAATGCTGGGATCACAAGCGTGAGTGCCCCGCCCGTCTTTTTATTTTTTTAATCTATCTATTTACTTTTGCAGTCTCACAGTAATCCCAGGTATTATTCATCTGTCACTATTCACTTCCTCATTCTGATGACAAAGGGCACAACTGACCAACTATGGAATGGAGAGTAGAAAGAAACCCGGATGACCTAATTTATGGTTTTGTTTTCGCCTTACCACTATTTCCCTTTCATCGCTAGCAGCATAACCCTAAAACAGCACAATTTCAAGCTTATAGCTTGTAGTCAGTACCATAATAAACAATAAATACTGATTAATGATTATTATTATTATACTTGTATAATGATCACGTTAGAAAATATTCCAGTTCTGCACTCTTAACCCTTGTGTTGCAAGGCGAATAAAGCTCTTCTTTTTCTTTCTTTCTTTTTTGTTTTTTTTTTCCATTAATTTCCAAGAGTGGGGATTTTGGCTTGGGCAAAATACTTTTTTCCTGGTTTTCTGTTTTAATAGGGAAATTACAAGCGTGCACATACACACATGCATGTGCGGTGTGTATAATAGTTCTCTGCTATAAGAAGAAGACACCATTCCTTGTAGTGGTCCCAGCCTACGTGGACACCAGTATTCCCCAAATAATACAAACGCGACGCACACTTTGCTTCCTTCTTCTACCTTCCTTTGAAGTTTGATCTCTTCCCTCAAATGCAGAATGTTTTCTTTGCAACCCTGCACCTTCCAGGTGATTTAGAGGGTCCCTTATTCTGTGGGCAACAGGCTATTTCTTTAATGCAGAGGTGCCGACGAGGTTGGCCTAGTGGATATTCCTTCAATCAATTCCCCCTTCTCTTTCCATTGGTCTGAAATCCCTGTGTGATTTTTGGCAAGAAGGGGCCTCTTATCCTTTAAGGAAAACACTGGAAAAAGGGAAGAGAAGTAACACTGGTCAGGCGCTGACCTAGATACAAGGCGCGAGCAATCTTCCAGTAGACAAACCCCCCTCGGCTCGGCGGCCATCCGCGGAGCTTCCTGGTGGCCCTCTGAGACCAAAAACACAAAAATAAAAGGCGCAGTAGAGGAACCATGTCAGAGATTGCAAAAGAAAAAAGATCTCTCCAGCCAGATCAAGCGCCACTAGAATTAGCAGTATTTTCCTGGCAACGTCAAGCTTGATAGGAATGACAGTGATAATATTAATGCTATGAAATGTCTAAGATAAGGATCTCCCAACTGGTCAGAAAGGGAAAATCCCACTATTGTATAAAATAGGCCAACTTACATCCATTTTATATGAACTTTAATTTTGAGAAATCCAGAAGAGCACTAAGAATGGGACGACACTCGCAAAACCGCTGGAATTGGCGCCACTAATATTCTGTCATATTTACTTCATCTTATTATTAAGAGAAAATATTACCAGGGATGTGGAAGCTTCTGCACTGCTTTCACCCGTCCTGCCGCCCGACCCCAGGCAGGCAGCCCTGCTGGGAATGGGGCTGCGGCCTTCCAGTCCGTTCCAGTCCGTTCCAGTCCGCTTTGACCCTGTGGCGGGCGCCTGGGTGGAATCATATTTTGCACAAACCTTTAAGGTTTCAGGCCGGGCGCGGTGGCTCACGCCTGTCATCCTAGCACACTGGAGGCCGAGGCGGGCGGATCGGTCGAGGTCAGGAGTTCAAAACCAGCCTGAGCAAGAGCGAGACCCCCGTCTCTACTATAAATAGAAAGAAATTAATTGGCCAACTAATATATATAGGAAAAATTAGCCGGGCGTGGTGGCGCATGCCTGTTGTCCCAGCTACTACTCGGGAGGCTGAGGCAGGAGGATGGCTTGAGCCCAGGAGTTTGAGGTTGCTGTGAGCGAGGCTGACGCCACAGCACTCAGTCTAGCCTGGGCAACAGAGCGAGACTCTGTCTCAAAAATAAAAAATAAAAAAGATTTCAGGTGGGCAGACGGCGCTGCTTGCAGAGTTAGAACCCACACCTTCTTTTGCAAACCTCAGCTCCCTTCTAATTATGTCCAATTCTCTGAGCCGACTCCCTTGGCCTCTTAAGCCGGGGTTGGGAGGAGCGTGTTTGCTCTCAGCAGGCCTTGCTGGATGGAATCCAGAGCGCCAGGGTTTTGCATTTGTCAGTGATAAGACGGGGGGAGGTGGCTGCGGCTTTCAGAGATCACTGGCAAGTGCGGCCCGGGTTTTTCTGTGTGTGGGAATGGGCGCAAAGGAAAACACGGCTGAGCCACACGGTGGCTCTTCCGGCAGAACCTGTTCCCGGCCGGGGGAAAAGTCTCCCTAAAACAGCCTGCGGTGCAATTCCTGCTGCCGGGCTTCAAAGCCACTTAGCTTCCCGGGACGGTCTGTTGGCCACATGCCACCGCCCCTCCTCGTGCTCAGGAAGGTCTCCCTTCTGGGAAACCTGCCGGGAACTTTGCCCTCCTCTCCCCAGGGCAGGCAGGAGTGCAGCTGGGGCGGGGGGTGTCTCCGGCCGGCCGAGTGCTGATGTCAGTGGCATGTCAGCGTGGGAGGCTCGGTTTGTGAAACTGAGTCACGCCCAAGTGTCTTAGGAAACTGGGCCCAGCACACACCGCCGAGCAGCCGTCTGGGATCGGGGGGGAGAGAGGAAGAACCCCGAGGTGTCCCCCCCCACCCCCGTCCCCGGGTCTCTGTCCCATTTTTGGAACCTCTGGATTTAAAGAGATGAAAGCCTCAAGTTTCTGGACGTTTTAAGAAACCGGTACGTAGCTCTTTCTCCTCTTACTAGCTGCTCTTTGCGCCCGGGCGCCCGCGGCTGCAGTCACAGGCGACTGCGAGTGTAGACCGCGAGTGTAGACCCCGAGCGCAAGGCCCCCCCCCCCGGCTCGTTTTGTCCCTTTACGTGAGCTCCCCGGGTTTGCTAGAAGCCCCGGTTCCTGCACTCCAGGAAATGCTTTTGCCAATAGGGTTTTGCAGAGGAGTGCTCGTTATTTAGACCATCTGAAAAAAAATGCTCTTTTAAGGTTTCTGTGGAACTCGTTTAAAACTCCAGCCAGGCTCTGATAATGGGACAAAGTCGCCGCCTGTTGTTTCCCTAACCGAGACGGGGGGGGGGGCAGAGAAGAGGAATCAGACGTGAAGTCCGGGTTGGTGGCACTCGCTAAGGCTCAGGCCGGGGCATGGGGGCTCGGGAGGGAGCCCGGATGAGCGGATGAGCTGCTTTTTTGTAAGATTATTTGGCTTTCAAATATGCAGGTGCCAGAGAAGCCCGCTCCGCCCGGCCCGGCGAGCGAGGCTGAGCCGGCACTTGGGCATTAGTGGCGAGTGTCTAGACGTCGCGATCCGTGAGCCAGACCTGGGGCTTCTAGCTCAGAACGCAAGAGGAAGCCCCGGCACCCCCTTTCACCCCACCTGGTGCCGGGTTCCTGTGGCATTTAGGGGACCCGTCTCGCAGGCAGGGGACTGATCACCCCGCCCGGGGTCCCCTTTCACTTTCGCTTTGTCCTCTTTTGAAAGTCAAGCTCTGGTCTTGTGGACACGTCCCTTTGAATGTCTTCCCACTTAAATCTGAAAACACATCTTGGAGCAGAAGGCTGTGTGCCAGCTTGCTGGAGTCTACGCAGGTTTCCTTACGGGGTAGTTGAGTCAGAGGAAAGCCAGCTTATCCGTTGGGTTTTTCTGTTCAAGGAAGATTTGTTGATAAGGTGCACGGCGACAGGCAAAGATCGCTGCCAGAGGAAGGCGTTAAATGGTTTCGGGTCGCAGTCGGTTTGTGACAAGACCGAGTCACATATTCGTGCCTCGTTTCCTCGGTGTACCTTCTTGGGAACTTACAGTCGTTTGACTATTAAGCTGACTTGTAGGCCGGGCGCGGTGGCTCACGCCTGTCATCCCAGCACTCCGGGAGGCCGAGGCGGGCGGATCGCTCCAGGTCAGGAGTTCACAACCAGCCTGAGCAAGAGCGAGACCCCCGTCTCCACTAAAAAAATAGAAAGAAATTAATTGGCCAACTAAAAATATATAGAAAAAATCAGCCGGGTGTGGTGGCGCATGCCTGTAGTCCCAGCTACTCGGGAGGCTGAGGCAGGAGGATCGCTTGAGCCCGGGAGTTTGAGGTTGCTGTGAGCTAGGCTGACGCCACGGCACTCACTCTAGCCCGGGCAACAGAGTGAGACTCTGTCTCAAAAGAAAAAAGAAAAAAAAAGCTGACTTGTAGACTTAGTGAAAATAAAACAATAATCAACGCTGTGTGCTTTTTCTGTTTCCTTCATTGTTTAGTTATTCCAGTGGAAACAGCTGGAGAACTTGTATTTCCGAGAGAAGAAATTTGCCGTGGAAGTGCACGATCCGCGAAGGTGAGGAGCCCGGACTTTTCTGCCTGTCTGGAGCCAGTCACTGTACAAATGACGCTGCCACACACCTTTGTGCACACGTTTCCGCATGCACGGATGTTTGCACTGCCCTTGGGTGTGTGCGTATATATGCACCTAGGAGCAGAACTGCTGGGTCAAGTGGAGTGCATCTACCCTTAACCCTTTGAGGATCTGTCAGGCTGTTCCCCAAAGTGTGGTGCTGTTGCATGTCCGGCCCGTGTCGGGTTCCGATTTCTCCGCACCCTGGCTTGTGCTTGCTATTTTTAGTCGTGTGCGCCTCGTGCAGACACCCTAGTGGGTGGCAAACGGTATCTTCTGGTGGCTTTGATTTGCATTTCCTTTACGACGGATGACACAGAGCATCTTTTCACGGTCTTACGGGCCATTTGTATATGTTCATTTGAGAAGCGTCTATGCAGATCCAAATTTTTTCATTTTTCATTTTGGTGTTCCCGGTTATTAAAGAAAGAAAGAAAAGAAAACCTCGTCAGGTCATCAACAGGAATTGAAGTCAGGATATAGGTTCTCTAAGCTTTTAAGAGAAATTCTTGGCCGGCTGCGGTGGCTCGCGCCTGTCATCCAGCACTCTGGGAGGCCGAGGCGGGCGGATCGCTCGAGGTCAGGAGTTCGAAACCAGCCTGAGCAAGAGCGAGACCCCCCGTCTCTACTATAAATAGAAAGAAATTAATTGGACAACTAATATATATATAGAAAAAAAATTAGCCGGGCACGGTGGCGCATGCCTGTAGTCCCAGCTACTCGGGAGGCCGAGGCAGGAGGATTGCTTGAGCCCAGGAGTCTGAGGTTGCTGTGAGCGAGGCTGACGCCACGGCACTCACTCTAGCCTGGGCAACAGAGTGAGACTCTGTCTCAAAAAAAAAAAAAAAAAGAGAGAGAAATTCTTCATCCGTCCTTAGTGGGTGCTCTTCAGTCCCAAGATTAACGTTTAGGGATGTTTGGAGGTCAGAGGCATGGGAGGAAATAGCTGTGACAAAAAGATGGCCCAAAGGGATAAGCCAAATTCCTGCAAAGAACGTTAGTAATCACACACAGGCTCTCTCTCACACTCCACACCCCTTGCTGTTTCATCTGGTGCCCAAACAGCGCTCTGACCGGGTCCCGAACTTGCATGTTTCAGCCAACATCATCATCATGTGCATCTTCAGATAATGCCACAGCTGGCCACATCTGTCTAGACCCTAGATGTTCTTTCCACCTTGAGGTAGGTGTTGATCCCACAGGTCTCGGTTGCTATGTCTTTAAAATATCATCACACTTATTCCTTACCGCTTGTGGTGGTCACACATCCTTATAGTTTCTCACTAAATGTTTTCATCCAGCCTCTAGTTTGACCGATTCCTTATCAGCTTTTTTTTTTTCTTTCTCGAGACAGAGTCTCACTCTGTTGTCCAGAGTGAACCTCCAACTCCTGGGCTCAAGCGATCCTCCTGCCTCAGCCTCCCGAGTAGCTGGGGCTACGGGCACGCGCCACCACGCCCGGCTGATTTTTTTCTATATGTTTTTAGTTGGCCAATTAATTTTCTTTCTCTTTTTAGTAGAGACAGGGTGTCACTCTTGCTCAGGCTGGTCTCGAACTCCTGAGCTCAAACGATCCTCCTGCCTCGGCCTGTCAGAGTGCTAGGTTTGCAGGCGTGACCCACCGCGCCCGGCCTCCTTCTCGGCTTTTGAGTGTGTGCTTATGTGTATTTAAATGTGCTAGCTCACACGGAAGGGGATGGCTTAGGTCTGATCAGTTTTGTTGTAAAAGGAGAAAATCAGGAATTTGGCCCGGATTAGCGTGAGAGTTTGTGCAGCAGAGAGACGTGTATGAGAAGGAGACTTTGTCACAACACTGCTGGCAATGGTACGTTTTGTGTCGTGCTTGGCCAGGGGGGAATCATTTGAGTGCTTTCCTTAATCTTTCAGGATTTCGGTGTCAAGGAGAACCTTTGGGCAAAGTGGCCTCTTCGTGCAGACGTGGTATGCAAACTCCTCCCTCATCAAGTCCATCTGGGTGATGGCCATTAGTCAGCATCAGTTCTACTTGGATCGGAAGCAAAGCAAAGTAAGTAACTAGCAGCATTTCTGTAGGGGCAGACTCTAGTCCTCGTTTTGCTTTCTGTTCGGAAGATAAGCTTATATTTTAGAAAAGATGCATTCCTTGAGGCTTTTTTTTTTTTTAAAAAAACTCACCACTGTTTTTCATACCTTTAAAGATGGGCAAAATATATAAGCTGATTTAAAAGTTGTAAGATTTGGCCAATTTTTGGCATGCCTGTATATGTACATGGGTGATTTGTGGTGTTTAAACTTAGTGACTGAACCACACAGTGTGCAGTCATTAAAACATTTTAGCTGCAAAGCCTAAGACTTAACATTCCTCTCTGAGCAGTGTCACCTTTGTATGCAAAGATTCTAAAACAGAAAGAAAAAGTAGGCAATGAAAATTCTAAATTGTCCTCTGGTGACATTTTTATCGTATGGTGATTTGTTTTATTAATTTGAAATATGTTTAACTGAGTTGTTTCTGTTTCGATGTTGTGTACCTCTTAGGCAAAAATTCCTTCAGCCAGGAGTTTAGACGATATTGCAATGGATTTGACGGAGACAGGGACACAAAGGGTCTCCAAACTGGTGGCACTGGAGGCAAAAAGTCAGTTCATCATGGCAAGCAATGGCAGTTTAACCTCCTCAGGTAACATTCGGGGCTCAGAGAAAGTGCAGGCTATCTTTATGTTGTTCAGTGTTTGGTGTGTGTGTGTGTGTGTGTGTGTCATGAGTCAATTTTTTTTTTTTTTTTTTTGAGACAGAGTCTCACTCTGTTGTCCGGGCTAGAGTGCCGTGGCGTCAGCCTCGCTCACAGCAACCTCCAACTCCTGGGCTCAAGCGATCCTCCCGCCTCAGCCTCCCAGGTAGCTGGGACTACAGGCATGTGCCACCACGCCCGGCTAATTTTTTCCATATACTTTTAGTTGGCCAATTAATTTCTTTCTATTTTTTTAGTAGAGACGGGGTCTCACTCTTGCTCAGGCTGGTCTCAAACTCATGACTTTGAGCGATCCTCCCGCCTTGGCCTCCCAGAGTGCTGGGATGACAGGCGTGAGCCACCCAGCCCGGCCATAAATCACTTTTAAATGCATCTTTTCACACATTATTTTGGAATAAATAAGTATATCAAAATCTACATGTGCAACCGTTTAGAATAAAATCTTAAAACTAATTTCGGAAAGAATATAAAGAAAGTTAGATTATAAGTACATTGCATAAGTAATGCAGAGACAGGAAGTACCTGTCGGTGTGTGGAAAGGACATTTTTCTCCCGTGAATTCTATCAGCTTCTCCCAATATTCATTTTTTTTTTGATATAGATCATTTTCTAATTCTTCATGTAATAAAAAGTACTATACAAACATGATTCCAAAATGAAGTTGTCCCTTCGGTGTGTCTGGAACATGAAGCATTTTATCATTAGCCCCAAAATGACGGAGGCAACATGCAAAAGGCACATTTCGTTGCCCGGGCTCCATTTGACGCCTCCATTTGAAGCATGAGCTAGCGCTATGTTCAGAAACAAGGAGGCAAGGAAAGAGCCACCGTGTAAAAGCAGGCTCGGCTTCGAGATCCTTTGTCCTTTAGAAAGGAAGGAAACGTGCCCGGTGCAAACCGTCCCTCCCCTCTGCCACCCCCAGGTTCTCAGGACTCGGAAGTCAGCGAGGAGCAAAAGAGAGAGAAAATCCTCGAGCTAAAGAAGAAGGAGAAACTGCTGCAGGAAAAACTCTTGAAAAAACTGGAGGAGCTCAAGAGGATCTGTCTGCGGGAGGCCGTGAGTTCTGGGTTTCGGGGGGGGGGGGGTGCGGTCACTCTGCGTCCGACAGCTGTGACCAGGGGCGGCCACCCGTCCTGACCCCGGCCTGTCTTGCAGGAGCTCACGGGCAAAATGCCGAAGGAGTACCCGCTGGACATCGGCGAGAGGCCACCCCAGGCCAGGAGGCGCGTGGGCACCGCGTTCAGACTCGACGACAGCTTGCTGCCCAGTGAAGAGGTAGGAGCCGCGTCGCTGACGCAGGGCACGCGTCCCTTGGGGTTTGAGTCACTGAGGACACGCCTTTATCTCCCAGTCGATGCCGCACACCAAACTGAATTCTTTCCTTCGTGTCCACTCCGGTCAAAATTTGAGTTACCACTTCTCTCCACCTGACCCTCCAAATCATAGCATCAAAGGAGCCCCAAATGTTTACACGTTGAGAGAGGCGGTATTATAAGAATGAAGAACTTTAGCATTAGACTCTTTCACTTAAAACTAAATAGCCTTCCCCAACACGTTAACCGCCCTGGAGTCTCATTTCTCAGGTCTCAGTTTTCCTCATCTGTAAAATGGGGGTAATGACTGAACTTCCCTCCAAGGCATGCAATGAGCATTTTTTTTTTTTTTTTTTTTGAGACAGAGTCTCGCTTTGTCGCCCAGGCTAGAGTGAGTGCCGTGGTGGCGTCAGCCTCGCTCACAGCAACCTCAGACTCCCGGGCTCAAGCGATCCTCCTGCCTCAGCCTCCCGAGTAGCTGGGACTATAGGCATGCGCCACCATGCCCGGCTAATTTTTTCTGTATGTATTAGTTAGCCAATTAATTTCTTTCTATTTATAGTAGAGACGGGGTCTCGCTCTTGCTCAGGCTGGTTTCAAACTCCTGACCTCGAGCAATCCGCCCGCCTCGGCCTCCCAAACAGCTAGGATTACAGGCGTGAGCCACCGCGCCCAGCCATGCAATGAGTATTAAATGAGATAATACATGCACAGCATTTAGCTAGAGTCAAATTAAAAGATTTGTTAGCCATACAGAGTATATTTTTTCATTTGCATGTCATCAGCCAATATGAGCATATCCATGTTTCCTGTAGAGATGTAACCGCCTTGGCTTTAGAAAACAATAGCTATGTCCATCTTTGGAAAGCTGTGTTATTTATTTAGTGTTCACTGTATACCCAGCTCCGAGCTAAGCAATGCGAATACGTTATCTCATGTAATCGTCAGCATGCTTTGACGAAGTAAGTAGTATCTTCATTTTACAAATAAAAAAAAAAACCCCAAAACATTAAAAAAAAAAAATTGAGCTGTGTATCCAGGGTCATGCAACAAAGATCCACCAGGAAAAGGAATCAAACCCCAATCGATCTGTCTCTAAAGCTAAGCATATGACTATAACATTCTGTATTACGCGAGTCTTGGGTGAAGAACCTCTTCTTGAAAACTAGGATCTTTACCCAACCAGCTAAATAAACGAAAGGCCATTCCCTTTCTTGAAAAAGGGAAGAGGTTTGGACTAATGAGAGATATTTTAAGTTAAGGTGGGCGGGGGAGAGCGGTGGGCGAGTGTCTGCAGTAACACCTGGAAAGATTGTGTTCGCAAAGAGCTTCTGATTCAAGAATGCACAAGCAATGCTGTTGCCCAGTGCCTGTGAGAGTGATTCTGTGTGTCCATAAAAGTGAAACGGTGTCGCTGTGCAAATGCAGGATCCTGCTTTGCGAGAACTGGAGAGTAATTTTCTAATACAGCAAAAGCTGGTGGAGGCTGCAAAGAAACTTGCCAGTGAGCCAGACCTTTGTAAAACCGTGAAGAAAAAAAGAAAGCAAGATTACGCAGATGCGGTGAAAAGGCTGCAGGAGATTGAAAATTCAATAAATGAATACCGGATTAGATGTGGAAAGAAACCCAGCCAGAAAGCAACAGTTATATTACCAGGTTAGTAATCAGTAAGGTTTGTTTTGTGTGTGTGTGTTTTTGTTTTTGGTTTTTTGTTTTTTTTTTTGAGTCCCATAGTCAATATTCTCGATGGTAGGTAGCATTTCCAAACCAGTTAATTTGATGAGAGAGATAAGAAAGGACAGGATCAAGAGTAAGCTGCTTAGGATGAAAATTGTTCAGAATTTGAGTCTCACACAAGTATGTAAACTCGATGTTCCAGAGACATTTCACCGTTGCAATGTTGTACTTACTGCCTCGTTTTCATTTTCAGGATGAAAGATCTTTCAGAGCAATATTGGTTCGTTATTAAGACAGGTGCACCTTGAACGGGGCTGATGTCATTATAAGAAATGCTTTTGACAACACAGGGTATTAAGAGAGCTGGTCCTTCACCAGCAGTTCTCAAAGGTTTTTAGTGCAACAAACCACGCATTTTCTTAAGGACCTCGCCATACGTACATGGATGCAGAAGAACTCTTCTCACGCCGTTATTTATGGAGGCTGTTTAAAGATATGGGCGAATGGTCATGAAACGCAGCAAGGCAGGATATAGAATTGTAAGCCGCAACGTGATTCCAACTTTGTATAACTACGCACGCACAAAGTCCAGTTGGGAAATATTTCAAAATACTAATAGTTGTGAAATTTCAAGTAATTCAGTGTTCTTCTTCATGCTCATCTGTATTTTCCAGTTTCTCAACATGATGTATCTGTGACTTTCGTATTCAGGAAAAAAGTAAACCAAGAAACCTCAGGTAGATTTCAAGTGCAATAGGCCTTACATATTTATTAGCACCGTTTTCAGCGTTGATCGTTGATTGAAATAGGATTGTATTTCTTTTATTCCCAGACTTTTTGTCTTCATATTTTTAATTTTTTTTTTTTTTTTTGAGACAGAGTCTCACTCTGTTGCCTGGGCTAGAGTGCCGTGGCATCAACCTAGCTCACAGCAACCTCTGACTCCTGGGCTCAAGCGATCCTCCTGCCTCAGCCTCCTCCCGAGTAGCTGGGACTACAGGCATGCGCCACCATGCCTGGCTAATTTTTTCTATATATTTTTAGTTGGCCGATTAATTTCTTTCTATTTTTAGTAGAGACGGGGTCTGGCTCTTGCTCAGGCTGGTCTCGAACTCCTGACCTTGAGCGATCCTCCTGCCTCGGCCTCCCAGAGTGCTGGGATGGCAGGCGTGAGCCACCGCGCCCGGCCTGTTATCCACCTTTAGAGTTGAGCTAAATGATGCTTCTAAGAGGGATTGGGCAATTCGCCCCACATCTCACAGCCCCAAAATGGCAAAACCAAGGTTTAAACCCAGGTCTGTCTAATTCAGTGGTTCCCAACCAGGGGCAGTTTTGCCTCCCTGGAAAAGCCTTTGGCAGCGTCTGAGGACATTTTTGCTTGTCGGCACTGAGGGTCGGCGTGCCGCTGGCATGTAGCAGCTGGAGGCTGGGAATCATGTAAGGCACAGGGCCGCCCCCAGGACAAAGAGTTTCCCCAGCCCAAAATGTCACTAGTGCCACTATTGGGAACCCTGGTCTGATTGGAAAGCTCGTGTACACCAAGTGGCAGGCTCTCGGGCTCTGTAAGGAGCTTTTCTTCGGGGAGGGGTAAAAAAAAATAATAATAATTTGTACCGACAGTGGGTTCTCGAGTGAGGGTTCACAAACGAGTCAGATTCGCGTAACATTCAGCATTTGTGATGAGAAACCATAAACTTTTCCCAGTTTGTCGGCTGTAAGCACCGAATGTATAGGGCGAAGCTCGAAAACGAGTTCAAAGCCAGAACTCCCTTGAAGTCTGTTCAGTTTGAAGAAATAATCCTGTAAAATATTCGTGTCATACGTAAGATGTTCTGATAGCCCAGTGGTGAATGAGTCGATCCTTATGATAGTTAACTATTCCTAAGGCGCTGTAATCAGTTACATTTTTCTAAAGGAGAATAAAATGCACCCTATTGAAAATTGCTTCCTTAAACTCGCTCTGATGGTGTAAACGCACAATTATATTAACGCTAAAGGCAGCTTTCTTAATTTGCAGAAGACATCATCCCATCAGAAAGCAGCTCTTTGTCTGACACGAGCACCTATGACGATCGTAAGTGGCTCTTCCCTTTTTTGGTTTAAAAATGTGAGACATTCTGAAATATTAATTTCTTTAGTTAAATAAAGCCCACTTGTTTTTCTTTTGGGATGAGTAGAATAACTTATATCTATGTAAAATGACTGGGAAAACAGGTGTATAATTAACATCTACTCGGGTTAATTCAGCGTTAAAAACAAGACCATACAAATCACAGGACTTCAGGGACTCAGAAGGCCCGAACATGAATAAGTCTCTCAGTAAGGATTTTAAGGCTCTCTAAAATTTTTTTTTTTTTTTTTTTTTTGAGACAGAGTCTCACTCTGCCGCCCAGACTAGAGTGCCGTGGCGTCAGCCTCGCTCACAGCAACCTCAAACTCTGGAGCTCAAGCGATCCTCCGGCCTCAGCCTCCCAAGTAGCTGGGACTACAGGCACGCGCCACTGCGCCCAGCTAATTTTTTCTATATATATATATATATATATTTTTTTTTTTTTTAGTTGTTCAGCCAGTTTCTTTCTAATTTTAGTAGAGACAGGGGTCTCACTCTTGCTCAGGCTGGTCTGGAACTCCTGAGCTCTAACGATCCTCCCGCCTCAGCCTCCCAGAGTGCTAGGATGACAGGCGTGAGCCACCGCGCCCGGCCTCTAAATTTTTTTTTTAACTCTGGACTCTTAAGTAATTATAGACTCACGGATAGTCACGTAAATAATACCAAGGTCCTTCGCCAAGCTATTCCCACTGCTGATATCTTATGTATCTGGAGTCCGACATCAAAACCAGGAAGTTACAGTGTATGCTTAGATTATCACTGGATTATGGACAAATGGAAGTTTTTATTTTACTTAGGAAGAAAGACAGGGTTTAGGCATTGGGTTACATGTCATCTTGTCATTTTATGGGCGCAGGCTGTATCTATGGCACCGATGTGTGTCAGTTCAGTATGTGCCCTGCTGGAACGGGCTTCATATCGGCCGTAGAGAATTTCCTTGTGATCCTTTGTACTTAACCGGATGAGTCAGCTGTCACCCGATGTGATTTGCGATTTAAAGAATTCCAGGAAGCCAACCCCCCCCCCCCGCCGCTTCATGTCCCCCAAGTTTTATGAGGCATGAAATTTTCCCGTTTCAGAACTTATCCTTTGAGCTGAGGTTCGGTCCTGCTTGCCATTCCTTTTTGAAAATGCAGGTGGCAGTGGGGGGGGGGGGTGGACATGACAAGTCTCTGATGATGCAGCAGAAATCAGTGACCTGGCCTCCAAGGACAGGATGAGCCTCTGGCCAGAGAGACGCCGAAGAGCTTTAAAACCAAAGGTGCACGAAAATGATCCGGGCCAACTTCCTCTTGTCCTTGGAGTTTTTATTTAATACAACCTTTTTTTTTTTTTTTTTGAGACAGTCTCACTCTGTTGCCCCGGCTAGAGTGAGTGCCGTGGCGGCAGCCTCGCTCACAGCAACCTCAAACTCCTGGGCTCAAGCCATCCTCCTGCCTCAGCCTCCCGAGTAGCTGGGACTACAGGCATGCGCCACCGTGCCCGGCTAATCTTTTTTGTCTGTATATTTTTAGTTGGCCAATTAATTTCTTTGTATTTTTAGTAGAGACGGGGTCTCTCTTGCTCAGGCTGGTCTCGAACTCCTGACCTTGAGCGATGCTCCCACTTTAGCCTCCCAGAGTGCTAGGATGACAGGCGTGAGCCACCGCGCCTGGCCTTATACAACCTTTTTAAAGCTGTAGCCACCACCCATTCTACCTGAGTGATTTCCTTCCGCGGTCCCCAAGCCCTGGGCCATGGACGATACTGGCCCTTGGCCTGTTAGAAACCTCGTATCACCTGAGCTCCGCCTCCCCCCGCCCCCCGCCGCGGTCCGCGGACGCAGCTGGTCCCTGGTGCAAAACAGGGTTGGGGACCACTGATTTGCTTGCTCAGAGTAGTAGCACCTGTTGAATTGTCAGGTTCTCCAGAAGAGTGTTCAGGAATGCCTTTTTTTCCAGTGCATAAAATATAGATATTAATTTCTTGAAAGGGTATGTACTTCTAAAAAAAAAAAAAAAAATCATCTTTGGAAAAAAAACGTTTTGTGCACCATGTCTTCCAATTTCTTTCTTGAGGTGTTGGCAGGGTATTTATTTACTTGTTTATTTACCTGCTTATTTTTCCGTTTGTTCGTTTATTACAGCCAATGACACCTTCACGCTTGCTGGCCAGCGATCAAGTTCGGTGCCTCATTCTCCGAGAATCCTTCCCCCCAAGTCTCTCGGTATTGAGCGAGTCCCCTTGAGAAAGTCATCCGTCGGCGAGCAGTTTGGGGACACCAGGCAGTCCGGGTAAGAGGTCCTATTTGTGATCAGCGAGGCTGATGCCTCGGAGCTAAGAAAATCTTCCTTCTAAAATGACTGACCCATTTTTGCACGGTCTGATATTTATCCTTTCCGAAGGCGTTGCCTCGCGGAACCGAGGCACAGAAAGTGACCCAAATATTTGTCGTTGACGGCGACTAACAATGTTTGCGAGGGTTCTTCCAAAATGCGTTGGCTTGTGCTCGCTTTGGCAGCACGCATGCTAAAATCAGAACGGTACAGAGAACATTATTAGCAAGGCCCCTGAGCAAGGATGACGTGCGGATTGTTTTTTGTTTTTTAATCTTCATTATGACATGCAAATTCTTGAAGCGTTCCATATTTAAAAAAAAAAAAAAGCCACACACACACACACACACACGCATTTGGCTGTTTCCTTGATTTCAAAAGTCTGTTTGATTTATATTACGTTGTAGGGACAGAAATTAACTGGATTTGGGTATAGTGTCTGAAGTTCGGTTTCATAGTCATGCCGTAAAGAAACTCATCAAGTGCCACTCCGTCAAACCACACGACAGACTCGTGACCCTGCCAGTAGTAATGGGGCTTAAGCTCATTCCATAATCTGTAAAATAGATGACCCACGTCTTTCTCAGTGTCTCAGGTGGATATCATCAGCGCGTGAGATCAGGTTTTAGGGAGATGACAGACCAGGCCGGGCGCGGTGGCTCATGCCTGTGGTAATCCCGGCTCTCCGGGAGGCCCAGGCAGGAGGATCGTTGGAGCTCAGGAGTTCGAGGCCAGCCCGAGCAAGAGCCAGACCCCCACCCCCACCCCCCGTCTCCGCTAAAAGTAGAAAATGTTAGCGGGGCTTGACGGCTCATGCCTGTAGTCTCAGCTACTGGGGAGGCTGAGCAGGAGGCCTCAGAGTGGTTTGAGGCCAGGAGTTGGAGGTTGCTGTGAGCAATGATGACACCACGGCACTCTAGCTGGGGCGACAGAGTGAGACCCTGTCTCAAAAANAAAAAAAAAAAAAAAAAAAAAGAAAAAGAAAAAGAAAAGAAAGAAAGAAAAGAGAAAAGAAAAGAAAAGAAAAGAAGACAGACCAGTGGTTCCCAGAATTTGCCTGCATGGATCAATACTATATTAATCAAGTTTTTTTTTTTTTTTTGACACAGAGTCTCCCTCTGTCGCCCGGGCTAGAGTGCTGTGGCGTCTGCCTCGCTCACAGCAACCTCCAACTCCCGGGCTCAAGCGATCCTCCTGCCTCAGCCTCCTCCCGAGTAGCTGGGACTACAGGCGTGCGCCACCATGCCCGGCTCATTTTTTCTATATATATATTTCTTTTTAGTCGTCCGGCTCGTTTCTATTTTTCGTAGAGACGGGGGTCTCGCTCTTGCTCAGGCTGGTCTCCAACTCCTGAGCTCGAGCGATCCTCCCGCCTCGGCCTCCCGGAGTGCGGGGATGACAGGCGTGGGTGGGCGGCCGCGCCCGGCCCTCGCCCTGTGTCCCCGTCGCTTCCACGTCCAGTAGGTTTCGCGTCGGCTCGTGACAAGTCTGCCGGGGATACTGGGAGACTCGCCGTTTCCCGGATTCTTTTCGTCTTTGCAGAGAGATGCTGTCGACACCGAGCAGCCCGCACAGAACTGCAGAGAGGTGGCCTCAGGGAGGACGGAGCATGCCGGCCACCCCGGTCCTCAGCCGCTTCGCCTGCAGCAGCGGCCACCTGGAGTAAGGCGGCTTCCGCGCCGGCCCTGCCTGTTTCGTGTTGCTTCCTTGTGTCTCCTGACTCAGCTCAAGCGGCTTGCTGCAGCGGGCC
>VSMD01053570.1:0-21175 GCA_008750895.1 Mirza zaza
CATTGGGTATAAGGTTGCTTTACTCAGAAAGATAAACAGATCTACTTTCCTATGAATCTTACTGAAGTAACAGTAAATACTTTATAAGGTTCCAAATGGAAACAGAGCGACTTACACAAAGAAGTGAGAAATTGCATTGATAACACAGTTGTTTTTCCCAGAGAAATGAAGCCGTCTGTAGAGTTTCATACAAAACACAAGTAATATACAATAAGTTATTCCATAAAACACTTCTAGAGCTACATATTTAGAGTGGTTTACACAAGCAATCCACAAAGCCCAAATTTTATGCACTTGCTTTTATCTGAGAACTGAATCTGTGTGTAGCGTATTTAGAAAGCAACAATAAGTGGCAATGAGTTATATCGGAAAGGTATTCCAAAGATACGTGTTTAGAGTTAAACAAAAATGTGACACGGCCGATAGATGGCAAACTCTTTTATCCCTAAAAACTAAAGCAGCGATAAAAGTTAGCGATCACATTGATACAACACACGTTTTGTTGTATATAAGTAGTTCCATAAGAAAGCCTACACCTAACCTTAACCTTAGTTGAAACCCTAACCTCGACCCTAACCCTAGATGGAAACCCTAATGCTAACCTGACTTTGAAACCCTAACCATCACCCGGGCTCTGCCCTTAAACCTATCCAAACACTGTCGGGAAACCCTAACTCTTACCTTAACCTTAGGTGAAAACCCTAACCCTAACCCTAGCGCACTTATTAAACATAATGCTTACGATATCCCCAACCTTAACCCTAGATGAAAACCGTACACTAAACCTAGTTGAAAACCCTAACCATAACCCAAGATCTGCTAACCCTAATCCTAGCCCTAACAGGAAACAATAACTCTAACCTTAACTGTTGTGGGAATCCGTAAGCCTAACACTAACACTGCCCTAGAAGTAGATTGGGAAAAGGTTGCCTTTCTCTGAAAGATAAACAGTTTCTAGTTTCCTGTGCGTCGCACTGAAGTAACAGTATATATTTCATAAAGGTGCAAATGCAAACATTTAGAGTGACTTACACAAAGAAGTGAGAAATTGCATTGATAAAACAGTTGCTTTTCCCTAAGAGAGGAAGCAATCTGTAGATTTTCATGAAATACCTGCGTAAGGTACAATAAGTCATTACATCAATACTTTCCCAAGTTATATATTTACAGTGGCATACGCAAGCAAGCCACAATGCCCCGTACTTAGGCACTTGCTTTTCTCTGAGAACTGAATCTGTGTGTAGCGTTTTAGAGAGCAAACATAAGTTGCTATGAGTTATGTCTGAAAGGTATTCCGAAGATACATATTTACAGTTAAACGAAGATGTGACAAAGCGGATTGACCTAGTTTCTCTCTGAATTCTAAATCAGTGTTTGAAGTGAGCAGTCACATTCATACTAAACACATTAGGTTGTACAAAGCGGATTGATTACAAGCTTGTTTATCTGTGGAAACTAAAGCACTGTTTAAAGTTAGCGGTCACATTCATACAACGCACATTATGTTGTCCATAAGGCGTTGCATATAAAACCCTACTCTTAACCCGAACCCTAGTTCAAACCCTAACCATAACCCTAACCCTAGATAAAAAGCCTAACCCTAACCCTAGATTGAAACCCTAAACCTAACCCTAGCTCTGACCTTATCCTTAATCATAATGCTAACAGGAAACCGTTTTCGAACACTAACCCTAGTGCGAATCTGTAACCCTAACCAAATCCCAGAAGTACATTGGGTATAAAGTTGCCTTTTTCTGAAAGATGAAGAGTTTGTAGATTCCTGTGACTGACACTGAAGTAACAGTATAAACTTCATAGAGGTGCAAATGCAGACATTTAGAGTGACTTACGCACAGACATGAGAAATTGCATTGATAACAGGAGTTTCACCCCGAGAAATGAAGCCGTCAGTAGAGTTTCATACAAAACACAAGTAATGTACAGTAAGTTATATAAATAAACTCCATATTTACAGTGACGTGAACAAGCAAGCCATAATGCCCGGCACTTACGCACTTGCTTTCTTTCCTCTGAGAACTGAATCTGTGTATAGCGTGTTTAAAACAAATATAAGTTGCCATGAGTTATATCTTAGCTATTTCAACGATACCTATTTACAGTTAAACAAACATGTGACAAAGCGGCTTGATTCCCAACTTGCTTATATCTGGAAACTAAAGCAGAGTTTTAACTAACCGGTCACATTCAAACAACACACATTATGTTGTATATAAGGTATTCCATATGGAGCACTACCCGTAACCCTAAGACTGGTTGAAATGTTAACCCTAACATTAGATGAAAACCCTAACCCTAACCCTAATATGAAACCTTAACTCTAACCCTAGCTCAGCCTTGAACACTGTTCCTAACGCTAACAGGAAACCGCTACTCGAACACAAACCCTAGTGGAAATCTGGAACCCTAACCCAAACCTGATCCTGGAAGTACAATGGGAATAAGGTTGCGTTCCGCTGAAATATAAACAGTTTCTAGTTCCGTTGATTCGCTGTGAAGTAACAGTATATACTTCATAAGGTTCCAAATGCAAACATTTGGCGTGACTTCCAGAAAGAAGTGAGAAACTGCATTAACACATTTGCTTTTCCCAGAGAGACGAAGATGTCGGCAGCGTTTCATAGAAAACACCCGTAATGCCAAGAAGTTATTACATAAATAACATCCAAATGTAATTTTTACAGTGACTTACACAAGAAAGCCACAAGCCCAATACTTATGCACATGCTTTTCTCTGAGAACTGAAGCTGTGTGTCGAGTACTTAGGAAACAAACATAAGTTGCAAGGAGTTATTTCATAAAGATATTCCGAAGACACATACTTACAGTTAAACACATATTTGACAAAGTGGATTGATTTCACACTTGTTTATTTCTGACAACAAAAGCAGTGATTTAGGTTAGCTGTGACATTCGCACAAGAAACATTATGTTGTATAGAAGGAGTTCCATATGGAACCCTACCCGAACGCGAACCTTAGTTGAAAACCATAACCTTAACACTAGCGCACTTATTAAACACAAACCTAACGCTAACCTTCACCCTAACCCTAAATGTAAACGCTACACCTAACCCTAGCTCTGTCCTTAACCCTAATCCTAACCCTAACAGGAAACCCTAACTCTAACCCTAACCCTAGTGGGAATCCATAACACTAACCTAACACTATCTTAGAAGTACATTGAGTATAATGTCTCTTTTCTCTGAAAGATAAGCAGTTTCTAGTTTCCTATGATTCCCGCAGAAGTAGTAGTATATACTTCATAGAGTTACAAATGCAAACATTTAGAGTGACTTCCAGAAAGAAGTGAGAAATTGCATTGATAACACAGTTGCTTTTCCCAGAGAGATGAAGCAGTCTGTAGAGTTTCAATGGAAACACGTAAGGTAGAATAAGTTATTACATAAATGACTTCTAAAGGTAAATTTTTACTGTCACTTACACAAGCAACCCAACATACCCAATACTTATGCACTTGCTTTTCTCTGAGAACTGAAATTACTTCTTGGTTTTTATGAATGTTTTATAGGAAACTCTACACACTACCTCAGTTCTCAGGGAAAAGCAAGTGCATTATCAAAGCGATATCTCTCTTCATTGTGAAAGTCACTGTAAATGTTTCCTTTTGAAATTCTTTATAAAATTATCTGTTTTTATATGTGTAATTCAGAGGAACCTCAACACATTGCTTGACTTTTCAGAGTTAAGCAAGCATATATTCAAGGTACTTGTATCATAGTGTTACAGTTAGGGTTAGGGTTAGGTTTAGGTTTGCATATGGAACTTCCTTATTAACTTAATGAACTTATTAACTAATTAACCCTATGAAATTTGTTTGTTATATTAATTTCACCCAAAACTATAAACACTGCTTTAGTTCTCAGAGAAACGGAAGTGTGTAATCAGCACATTTCCTACCTTCTTGTGTATGTCACTGTAAATATTTCCCTTGGCCGTTCTTTATGAAAGAACTTACTGTACCTTATGCATGTTTTATAGAACACTCTACACACTGCTTCTATTCTCAGAGAAGAGTGTGTTAGCAATGCAATTTCTTTCTTCTTTGGGTAAGTCACTGTAAATGTTTGCATTTGGAATTTCTTTATGAAAGTATTTACTATTTCTTATGTGTGATACACAGGAAACTCAACACACTGCTTTTCTTATCAGCAAAACAAGCATATATTCAAGGTACTTCTAAGATAGTTTTAGGGTTAGGGTTAAGGTTAGTGTTGCATTTGGAACTTCTTTCAGATAGAACTTAAAGTGTGTTATTTGGGTGTGACTGGAAACTATAAACACTGCTTCAGTTCTCATAGATAAGAAAGTGTGTAATCAACGCACTTTCTCACTTCTTTGCGTAAGTCACTGTAAATATTTGCATTTGAAACTTCTTTATGAAAGTACTTATCTGTTGTTTATGTGCATTTCACAGGAAACTCAACACACTGCTTCACACTTCAGAGGAAGGCAGGTCTGTATTTAAGGTACTTCTAGGATAGTTTCAGGGTTAGTGTTAGCTTTCAGTTTAGGGTTTCATGTTAGGGTTAGGGTTACGGTTAGAAGATATCAAACTCTCACTCTTTGCTGATGACATGATATTATACCTAGAATACCCCAAGGATTCAACCAAGAGTCTCCTTTAATTGATAAATGAATTTAGTAAAGTCTCAGGATACAAAAACCATGCACACAAATTAGAGGCATTCCTATATAGCAGCAGTCAAAATGAGAAACTAATCAAAGGCTAATCAAGAACTAATCAAAGACTCAATTTTCTTCAAAATAGAAGCAAAGAAAATAAAGTACCTTGGAATATATTTAACTAAGGAGGTAATAGACCTCTACAGAGAGAACTATGAAACACTGAAGAAGGAAATAGCAGAGGATGTAAACAGGTGGAAGAGCATACCATGCTCATGGGTCGGCAGAATCAACATTGTTAAAATGTCTATACTACCCAAAGTGACCTACAAAGTCAATGCAATCCCTATTAAAATACCATCATCATTTTTCATAGCTATAGAAAAATAATTTTATGCTTCATGTGGAACAAGATAAAACGGTGTATAGCAAAAGCAATCCTAGTCAATAAAATCAAAATGGGAGGTATCAATTTACCAGACTTCAAACTATACTACAAGGCTATAGTTAAAACAGCTTGAGACTGGCACAAGAACAGGGAGATTGACCTGTTGAACATAACAGAGAACCCAGATAGAAAACCATCCTCATATAGCCGTCTAATCTTTGACAAAGCAGACAAAAACATATACTAGGGAAAAGAATTCTTATTCAATAAATGGTGCTGGGAAAACTGGATACTCACATGTAGAAGACTGAAACAGGACCCATACCTTTCACCTCTTACAAAAATCAACCCATGCTGGATAACAGACTTGAACTTTAGGTGGGGAACTATTAGAATTCTAGAGGAAAGCATTGGAAATACTCTTTTAGACATTGGCCTAGGCAAAGAATTTATGAAGAAGACCCCAAACACACAACATCAACAAAAATAAATAAACAGGACCTGATCAAACTGAAAAGCTTTTGCGCAGCCAAACTGTCAAGAAAGCATACGGACAACCCACAGAATGGGAGAAACTTTTCGCAAGCTACACATCCAATAAAGGGCTGATAACTAGAATCTATTTAGAACTCAGGAAAATCAGAAAGGAAAAATTAAAAAAAAAAACCCTACCAAAAAGTGGGCAAAGGACAAGAAGAGAAACTTTTCGAAAGAAGACAGAGTAATGGCCAACAAACATGAAGAAATGCTCAACATCTCTAATCATCAGGGAAATCCATATCAAAACCACAATGACGTAATGTGAATTTCCAGTGAGAATGGCCTTTATTAACAAGCCCCCAAACAATAAAGGTTGGCATGGATGTGGAGACATAGGAACACTCCTACATTGCTGATGGGACAACAAACTAGTTCAACCTCTAAGGAAAGCAATATGGAAACACCTCAAAGCAATATAAGTAAATCTACTATTTCATCCAGAAATCCCGTTTTGGGGCATCTACCCAAAAGAACAAAAGTCCCTCTATGAAAAAGACACCTGCACTCAAATATTTATAGTAGCACAATTCACAATTGCAAAGATGAGGAAACAATCGAAGTGCCCATCAATACATGAATGGATTAATAAAATGTGGTATATGTATACTGTGGAGTACTATTCAGCTCTAGGAAACAACTGTGATATAGCACCTCTCGTATATTCCTGGATAGAGCTGGAACCCATTCTATTTAGAGAAGTATCCCAAGAATGGAAAAATAAGCAAAACATGTACTCACCAACAAATTGGTATTAACTGATCAACACATAAGTGGACATATAGGAATAACATCTATCAGATGTCTGGCAGGTGCAGGGGAGGGAATGGGTATATACATACATAATGAGTGTGATGAGCACCAACTGGGTGATGGACACACTTGAAGCTCTGACTTGAAGTGGAGGGGGCAAAAGAAATATGTGCAAATTTAACATTTGTAACCCCATAATATGCTGGAAAACTATTAAAAAAGGAAAAAAAATCATACATAAATAAATAATAAAGAATGTGGGTCACTAAAACAAAAAGAAACATTATGTTCTTTCATAAAGAAACTCCACATAAAAATGTTTACAGTGACTTAGACAAAGGAGATAGAAAGTTCCTTGCTTATACGCCTGTTATTCTCTGAGAACTGAAGCAGAGTGTAGAGTGTTCTGATAAACACATCTAAGAAACATGTTCTTTCATGAAGAACTTCCATATACAAATGTTTAGAGTGACTTAGACAAAGGAGATAGAAAGTGTCTTGCTTATATGCTTCTTATTCTCTGAGAACTAAAGCAGTGTGTAGAGTGTTTTAACACACTTATGTAAGAAACATGCTTTTTTATGAAGAACTTCCATATCCAAATGTTTACAGGGACTTAGACAAAGGAGATAGAAAGTGCCTTACTTATAAACCTGTTCTTTTCTGAGAACTGAAGGAGTCTGTAGAGTAGTGGGTGGCACTTTTTACATTTGTGGATATGGGTGTGGTGGCTTGTAATCCTAGCACTCTGGGAGGCTGAGGCAGGAGGCAGGAGGATTGCTTGAGGTCAGGAATTCAAGACCAGCCTAAACAAGAGGGAAACCCCATCTCTATTAAAAATAGAAAAAATAAGTCGGGTGTAGTGGTATAGTTATGTAGTCCCAGCCACTCGGGAGGCTGGGGCAATAGGATTGCTTGAGCCCAGGAGTTTGAGGTTGCTGTGAGGTAGGCTGATGTCATGGCACTCTAGCCTTGGTGACAGACCATGATTCTGTCGCAAATAAATAAATTAATAAAAAGAAAAAATAAACATTTTCACTTGACACTCTGTTATAATGATTGTTTTTGCCTCTTCTTTTGTCTCCCCTAGGCACAGATGTCTTACCAGAATGCCTTTGGGTTGAGGTTTCTCTATAGAAATTTTATAGGGTGAAGTGTCCTCAGCCACCCTCCTGTCTTTTCCTGGTCCTGGGTTTCATAACTTTGTGGAGATGACTCATAATGCCCACAGTGGCCTTTTCTCTTGGAGTGTCTAGTGAACATCAGCCCCTAGGTCTTGTCCCAGTGGACAGGCTGAGGTCTGGGGCTGGAGCCTGTCTGGAGAGCGTCGGGATGCCTGGGGCTGAGAGGTTCCTCTTGGTGTATCCTTCATCTAAAAAGCTTAACTGCTTGAGACATGAAGATTTTTTCCCCCAATCCCAGTTTTCATTTCTTGGAGACATGCCAATCGGATGCTGTTATTGAGGAAAAAAGACAAAAATGATTCTGGCTATCTGGATTTTCTCACACTTGTGAAGGAGGAAAAACTACCACAAAGGATAAAGAAAACAGACCCCAGAGAGGTGGTACAAGAACTTGCAAAGCAAAATGCATTTCAGGCAGAAAGCTGGGCACAGTGTAGTATCTCCTGGGAGAAGGGTCATTTAGTACTTCAATTAGCAGGATGAGTGGGCAGATTTGCCAAGTGATAGGATGGCCTGACTTGACACTTGAGTCAAGTGTTTATGTCAGTGTTTCTGTCTCAGTGTTTCTGTCAGCATGTCCCCTTTTATGGGTTTGCCACCTAGAAAAGATTTGTTCACTTATTTTCCCATCAGTTTTTCTTTAACTGTAAAATGAATTTTAGCAATACAGCTTGCAAGATAAAATATTTTCAAAGAGGCATGAAAAACATAGATCTCATTAAAAAATCTAGTCATATATTCAACTTGTTAAAAAATTTTATTTACCATTTTTCTAGCCATAGTAAGTTTCTCAGGTATCTCTTTATTTGGGGGTGATTTTTGAGTTACAGAGCTTAGCTTAGGAAAGAAAATAGGAAAAATCTGTCTTCTATTTTGGTTGCAGATGAATGACTACATTTCCACAAGAAAGTAAGGTAGACAAATTTGTGAATGACAAAGATTCACTAAAACATCCACTCTTTTCTTTTTTACAGGGTGCAGATTTTGTGACAGTGGATAACTCTGTTTTATATTCTGTTGTTTGGATGTTGGAGTTTAATGATCAATCCTATGAGATAGGATTTGGGAACTCATTCACGATGTCAAGTGATGTCAAGCAAAGCCCAGCGATGCCCAGCAATGCTTAGCTATGCTAAGTGATGGCCACTGATGCCACATGATGCCAATCTATGCCCAGTGAAGCCAATTGGTGCCCAATGATGCCAAGCCATGCCCAGGGATGTCAAGCATTGCCTATCAATGCCCAGTGATGCCCATAAATACCCAGTGATGCCATGATGCCTATCAATGCCTGGTGATGCCAAGAGATGCCCAGCGATGCCAAGTGATGCCCATCGATGCCCAGAAGTGTCCAGTGATGCCAAGAGATGACCAGTATTGACAATTCATGCTGATCAATGCCAAGTGATACACAGTACTGCCCAGTGATACCAAGCAATGCCCAGGTATGCCTAGTGATGCCCATTGATGCCAAGTGATTCCCATCTATGCCCAGCAGTGCCCAGCGATGCCAAGCATTTGCCCATAGGTACCAAGCAATGCTCATCAATGCCTAGTGATGCCAAGTGAAGCCCAGCCATTGCCAGAGATGCCCAGTGATGCCAAGCAATACCAAGACATGCCTAGTGAAGCCCATTGGTGCCCAGTGACGCTGAGTGCTGCCCATCGATGTCCAGTGATCCTCGTTGATGCCCAGTGCTGTGAAGTAATGCCCAACTCCAAGTGATGCCAAGGAATGCTAAGTGGTACCCAGTGATGCCCATTGGTGCCCAGTGATGCCCAGTGATGTGAATCGATACCAAGCAATGCTCATTGATGCCGAGTGATGCTAAGTGAAGCCCAGCCATTGCCAGAGATGCCCAGTGATGCCAATGTCCAGTAATGACAAAGTATGCGCCTCAATGCCCAGTGAGGCTCAGTGATGTCAAGTGATGCCAAGCAATGCGCATTCATGCCAATCGATGGACAGATATGCCAAATGATAGCTATTGATGCCCAGTGATGTGAAGCGATGCCCATCAATGCCCAGTGATGCCAAGTGATACCAAGTGATGCCCAGTTATGCCCAGTGATGCCCATCAATAGCAAGCGATGGTCATTGATGCCCAGTGATGCCAAGTGAAGCCCAACCATTGCCAGAGATGCCCAATGATGCCAAGCAATGCCCATCGATGCCCAGTGATTTCAAGCAAAGCTCATTGATGCCCAGCAATGCCAAGCAATGCCCAGTGATGCCAAGCAATACCATTGATGTCTAGTGAAGCCCAGTGATGCCAAGAAATGCCCAGTGATACCAAGCGATGCCCATTGATGCCCATTGATACCAAGCGATGCCCATCTGTGCCCAGCAGTGCCCAGTGAGGCCATGCAATGCCCATTGATGCCCAGGAATGTCCAGTGATGCCCAGTTATGCCAGTGGAAGCCCAGAGATGCCAAGCAATGACCAATGATGCCCATCAATATCCAGTGATGCCAAGCAATGCTATGCCCAGAGATGCTCAGTGATGCCCATTTATGCCCAGTGATGCCAAGCAATGTTGAGATATGCCCAGTGATGCCTCGAGATGCCCAGTGATGCCACACAATGCCCAGTAATGCCAAGCAATGGCCACTGATGCCAAGAGATGCCTGATGATGCCCAGTGATGCCCAGGGATGCCCTGTGATACAAAGTGATGCCCAATGATGCCAAGCGATGTGAGGCCAAGAGATTCCCAGTCATGCCCAGCGATACCAGGCAATGTCCAATGAAGCCCAGTGACGCCAAGCAAAGCCTAGCAATGCCCAGTGATGCCCAGTGATGACAATGCCCAGAGATGCCAACTGATGCCCACAAATGCCTGGTGATGCCAGATGGAGCCCAGCAATGGCAGACAATGTCCACCAGTAATGCCAAGCGATGCCCAGATATGCCATGTGATTCCTATTGATGCCCAGCAATGTCCAGTGATGATAAGCAATGCCCAGTGATGCCAAGCGATTCCCATCAATGCCCAGCAATGTCCAGTGATGATAAGCGAAGCCCAGTAATCTGCAGTGATGCCAAGTGATGCCCAGCAATGCCCAGAGATGCACAATGATGCCAAGCAATGCCCATCAATGCCCAGTGATGCCAAGCGATGCCCAGCCATGCCCAGAGATGCCCAGTGATGCTAAGCAAAGCCCAGTGATGCCCACTGAGGCCTTGCAATGCCCATCAATGCCCAGACATGCCCATCAGTGCCCAGCAATGCCAATTGTTGCCCAACAATGCCCAGAGATACCCAGTGATTCCAAGCAATGCCTAGTGATGACAAGAGATGCCCAACGATGCCCAGAGGTGCCCAGGGATGTCCTGTGATACCAAGCGATTCCCAGTGATGCCAAGCATTGCCCAGTGATGCCATGTGATGCTCAGCTATGCCCATCAATGCCAAGTAATGCCCATTGATGGCCAGTCATTCCAAGCAATGCCCAGCGATGCTGAGAGAGGCCCAGTGAGGCCAAGAGATGCCAGGTCGTGCCCAGTGATGCCAAAAGATGCCAACACCCCAATTACCCTGATTTATTACCCATGGTATGCCTGTATCAAAATATCACATGTACCCTGTGAAGATATACAACTACTATGTACCCATAATAATAAAAAATAAAAAATAGAGGGTGCTAGATCTTTATATTCGGGCATGGAAACGTGTACAGAATACACTGCTACATAGATTCTGTTTATAAGCTGATTGCAGAAAAATTAAAGGTACAGATAATAAGATCCCATTTATGTAAAAAAAATTCAATAAATATTTCTTGGTCACCTATCATGTGCAAGCAATCACTAGGCTGAACACCAAGGGGAAAATGGTGAATAAAACAGACATAATTAGTGGGGTATTCAAATGAAAAATAAACACATGGAAAACCATCAATGCCATAAAAAGAAAAAAACAAAGAGTTCCAAAGTGACAGTACGGATCCTGTTTTTGTTAGGCTGAGGGGAGTCAGTTCGATGTGGGGAGTGCCTGGAGCATCCACGGGTGGGAGAGCACCTGGGAAGCAGGCCCTTGGCATGACCTAGGCCCCTGGTGCCCTGCCTGCAGCAGGACAGTGCCTCACCTGTTGGTTGGGGTGATAGGTGCTTGGTGGCGTCTAGGTGCATCATGTGAGGGAGCATCTGGCCTCCCCAGAGGGGCCCATAGGCCTTGGGGGGCGAATGCGAGGCCTGGGGTTGGCGCTGGCACTGGGCAGTGGGCAGGACTGGGCCAGGAGGGAAGAATAGTAGCACAGAGTCTTGGGGCATCCAGAGGCAACCACCACCATCTAGGGCCATACCACACTGAACAGGCCAGATCTCGTCTGATCTTAGAAGCTAAGCAGGGTCGGGCCTGGTTAGTACTTGGAGACCACCTGGGAATACTGGGTGCTGTAGGCTTTTACCTCTTCTTCAGTTACCACCCTGGGGGTGGGGGTGGGGGGCTCCTCCCTCTTCCCTCTTCCATCCACCCTCCAAGCCCTCCCGTTCAGGATGCTATGGCCATGGAGGGTGGTGGGCACCCATGGACACGTCAAGAAGACATGCTGCTGCGCGTCCCAGCCCAGTTCCTTGCTGTCCCCCTCCCCCGCACAATGCAGGTAACCCCCACCACAAGGACCCCTGAGGGCAGCAGGAGCCCTTGCCCCCCCCCCCGGCCCTGGCACGTCAATAAACCACCTGTCCTTATAGGGGTACGGGGAGACTGACGGGCGTGCCAGTGATGCAAGTTCGCGAGCACACCCCCTCACCCCACCAAACACACAGGAACACCACCATCCCACACCCCACAGAGCAAACCCACAGGCATGCAGGCAGAGACAGACTTCCAGACATGAGGTCAGAGAGCCAGAGTCAGGGTGTGAGCGGGAGAGGGCCCTTTCCCTCTCCCCCAGGGCGTGGTGTAGAGGGCGTTTGGCCCTGGGCCAGGACAAGGAGGCAGGGTGGTGGGCCTGGCCCTTAACCGGGAAGTCCTGAAGGGGGGCAGCGGTGTGTCTGGGGAGGCATGTCTGCCCTGATTCCGGTCGGGCCTGCATGTGGCAGCACTCAGGAGCCCCAAGCTGGCTTTCCTGTTGCATGGCCTGGTGGGGGTTGGGATCAGTTAGGTGGTTGGTGGGAGGATTGGTTTGCGTGTCTTACGTGAGTTCCTTGGTTTGTCCTTGCACCCTGTGTCTGGGTCTTTGCTTGGGAGTGTCCGTGCCTATCTCCTTTCTTTTTCTCTTTCTCCACATCTACTCCTTCCTTCCTTCCTTCCTTTCGGCCCTTCTGTTTTATCCCTTCTTTCCTCCTCCTCCTCTCATTACTCTCACTCCTCTCCCTGATTTCTCCTCCTCCCACTCTGTTAGTGTCCAGTCTACACTAGGTCTCTTCTTGTAGGGATGACTGAGGTGTTCTTTTTTTCTGGGTTTCCCAACTTTCCTACCCAGAGCTGCCTGTGCATCCACAGCCAAAGGCTTGTGGTCATGTGTAAGTGGTTCACACCACTCCTGCTGGGTCCTTACAGCGTATCTCTTGCTCTTCAGAACAAAACCTAAAGCTCTTTTTGTTCAACTGACCTTAGGCTAGTGAGGGACATAGAGCAACCACTGGCCCAGCCAACCAAAGCATGAAGTTCACGGTAAAGTTCTCATTAGCAGAATGTTCCAGCATTAGACCTGAACTGTTTATCTTTTGAGACCCACAGCTAAATGCACCAAGTGGGGGCTTGTATGGAAATAGATGGGTCTGGTCCAACCTTCTACTCCCAAGCCTCATTCCCCACCTCTGTCGTGTGTGGTCCTATCACTCTGGCTTCCTTCTGTCTAGAATGCGTCCTCTCAATTTCCTGCGGTCAAACCTGTACAAATGGCCCCGGTAGATTCACCCCCTTACAGAAGCTTTTGGACACCTCCAGCAGCAAGTGAGCATATGTGGTGCTGTTTGTGTCCTTCTTTTGATCCTGTGAACAGTTGACTCTGTTCTGTAGAGAGTTATATCTGTGTCTCATCTTTCCCCAAGGAATCTTTTATCCATATCAGGAAACCAATGAGAGCTTGGCCTGATGTCTGGCATGTTGGCTTCTCAGAGAGGAAACAGCAAGTACAAAGTTATTGGAAGTGTGACAGTAACTGCCAAAAAGAATAATTCAATGTGTGTAGTGGAAAGTACACAGTGTGTTGGGGGAAACAATGAAAAGGCCTGCAAAGGGACAAGGTCATGGACAGTCCCCAAAGCTAACAGAAGAACTAAGGATTGCACTCAAGAATTTGAGAGCCGGGGGTGGATTTCAAGGAGATCAACACTGATTGATCATGCATGGGCTTTTACTTATAAAGAAAATCAACACTGGGGAACAAAGGGGGAAGAACAAGATTCCCACCCTGTCCCCAGATCTTTTCTTGGTTCCCTTGCCTTGCTCTCCTGGGGCAAAGGTAAATCACACCTTATTGGCTTGACTCCGGGACCATCCCTGGCCGTGATTACTACTGGTTAGGGGCACTCATGGTAGACTGTGTATACGATGTGGCTGGGCCAGGCACCAGGTGGGCAGGGGCCTTCACCTTCCTGGATACTCCTTAGCCTTCTTAGGAACCCCCACAGACGTTCCCTGATAGGTTTCTGAAAGCACAAATTTACTGCCTAAAATGAAAGTACTTGGTACCTGGGAACCTGGAACTTGACTTGTAAAAGCTACCTTTCCCATCACCACCTCCTCCATCTCTCCAGCTGCTAGAAATCCTCCTTCAGGACCCAGGGAAGTTTTGTTCCCCCCTGTGAGTGCCCCTAGGCGACTCAGGTTGGCTGAACAGCTCATACCCGAGGTCTCTCAGAGGGACTTCTTTGTGCCACTGTATAAAAAGGAGAAAACATCACAGTGGAAAGGCGCAACTCCTGCACTCAGCAGCACAAATAAGGGAACCCCTGAGCCTCCTTGGGGACCACACCCACACCAGTTCTCTGACACAGTCTGGTCCACGGGACTTCATTATCCTATTGTGGACCTCTTGGCCTTAATTAACACATGCCAGCAGGACCTAAAGTCCCCATTAGTCCTTTTGAAAATGTTAGGGAAGTTTACTAAGTTGTCCTGCCCAGCTGTTGCCAGTCATCCAGGAGGGTGGGGTCTGACTGTCCTGGCGCGGTTTGTTTTGACTTCCTCTGGTCCTGAAGGTCTGCTGCCTTCTCCTTTGGCCTTAATTTGCACCCCCCATCCCCAGCAGTACCCAGCTTGTGTGACTGGGAAGGGCAGCAAGAGTCAGTCCAGAGCTGCACCCTTGATGCAGGACTGAGGCACTGATGGGATACCTTGCGGTGGGTCCCCATTCCCTGAGTCTAGGTCAACTTCCACTCACCTTGGGGATTCCAGGAGCTGTGTCACTGTGACATGCACCTAGGAATCCATCGTCAGAACCTGCACTTTGTCCTGCAGAGGCTGCAGGAGTTCTCACAAAGCTGGCCACCCCCTGCCTCTGGGACCTGGGCCCACCCTGAGGCAGCCCTCAGGTTGTCTGCCAGCTGGGGCAGGCCCAGAATCCCTGGATAAGGGCAGCGACAAGGATTTTGTAAAGTCCTTTCTGGTAGAAAGGTGATAATACCTTTATGTAGAAAGGTGATAATACAATTTCTGCATTTGTGCCCTGCAAAAATGACTCAGAACCTTATCTTCTTTTGGGGGGATATGGGGGCAGGTTTTAATTGTGCCTTTATTCACATTAGTTCATTAAAAATGTACTTGTTTTAAAGATCCTATAAATAAAGTAACCACCCACTAACATGGGATATAGGTCACCCCGCAGCACGTTTTCTTAAAAAGCAGAATTTCTCATAGGAAGTTTATTCATCAATATTGTAATTACAAGAATGTCAGATATAATGACATATAATCTAAAAAAGACAGGCTGGTTAAGAATTTTACATAATGTAAAAATATATTAATATATATTAAAAGTCAGCCATATAGATGCATGCAGTGGGGAGAGCAGGTGATGTGAACGCTTTTAATTATTAGTCAATGGTGTAGATTCAGTAATCTTGTTTTCTCTTCCATCACAGCAAACAGCTCTCACTAACAGATGCAGGCATTCCATACACGTCCAAACACACAGGGTGGGTCGTGACCTGCTGCACGCAGTCTTGCAGGGAGTCAGCTACACTCCCAGCAAACAATTGGGTCCCTTAGGAAAGGGTCATCACAAAGGATAAGAAAATAATAGAAATAAAAGAATATACAGAGATGAAGGTATAGTTTTGTAGATTTATAAAGAAAAATGAGTGGGGGTACTTGGGTGTCCCCACAATATCCTCGTAAATTGTGAGGCCTGGAGTGAAGTTTCACATGGGTATTTATAGGTACAGATGTCAGTTGCCAGGGGTAACAGATTTACATAATATCAGGTAGTTCATTTTAGTTCTGATTTTAATCGAAATTTAGAGACATTACTGTCAATCCTACAGAAATAAAAAGGATTATAAGATAGCATTATGAACAACTATGCAACAACAAATTGGATAACCTAGATGAAAGGGACTAATTCATAGAACACAGATCCTACCAAGACTGAATCAGGAAGAAACAGAAAATCTGAATAGACCCATAAATACTGAGGAGATTGGATTAGTAAATCAAAAATCTCCTGAAAAAGAAAAGCCTGGTGAATTCTATGAAATATTTAGAGAAGAACTAATACTAATCTTTCTTAAGCCCTTCCCAAAAATTGAAAAGGTGGGAGCACCACTTCCTAACTCATCCTATGAGTTTTGGCCCTGATACCAAAGCCAGACATAGACTTTATAAGAAAAGAAAACTGTAGATTAATATCCCATATGAACATAGATGTAATAATATTCAGCATATCCTTGGCCTGTGTAATGAAATTTACCATAGAAAAGGAAAGCCAAGTGGAAGCTCGAAACTATAGGTCAAGAAAGTGAATAAAACACAATGCTGCATCGAGGGGAATGGAGGTTAGTACCACCCTAAAGGTCCTAAAGAATGCAGGGGCAGTGTTCCCGTCATATTTCTGTTTAAATAAGAAGTCTGGTCCCCTCAGGATCTGGCTGTTCCTGGTGGATGACTAGACTAGAGGTCTGCAGCTATAGACTCTGGGCCCAAAAGGGCCAGCAGCCTATTCATGTATATGGTTTTAACTTTTATAAAGGGTTGAGAAAAATCAAAATAATAACAATATTTTATAATATGTGAACATTGTGTGAAATCCACATTTCACTGTATATGAATAAAGTTTTATGGGGGCACAGTGGTATTCATTTATGTATGATTTTACTGTTTTGGTGGCCCAAGGGGCAGTGTTACATAGTCTAGACAGGGCCCTTCTGCAGTGTTGTCATTATTTCCTCCTGCTGTTGGGCACATCATCAATCACAGTGAGGCATTATGCCACACTGTCTCAGTGCCATGCTTTTTGCCATGCTGTGAAATTTCCTTTATTTATTTTGTCACACTATAGCTGTGCTGAGAGAACATAATACACATACACATAACCGTACTATGCACTCATCACAATACTCTCAATTCATAGGAAAGCAATAATCAGGAAAATCACAAAATTTAAGCAGGTTCTTACAATTGAGTTTCAGAGGAAAAAAAGTAAAAGAAATTTAAGCAGGAATATCTCAACATAACCCAATTTCTTCATAAAGATATAAATTGGACATGCAGCTGCAACCAAAGTAAGTTTCCAAGTGGTTCATTTGTTTGCAAAATGAAGAAGGCTATTTGCCAGTGTCACATAAACAAATAATATTTGATTGCAGCAGTCAAAGAAATATATTCAAAGACTATAAGCTTTTTGAAGAATATTAGGCTTCCTGGTTGATGAGATGAAACATTGGGAGCAACTTCCACAGTCAATTAACCACTTCAGTGCCAGCGTCGACTATAGCCGACAGCCACAGAGGAACGCGCACAGCGGCTTTAGCCGACAGCCGTGGTATGACTTTTCTAATTTTTCATTTATCACAATAAAATTGTGAACATTTAAAAATAACGTAATGAAACATACATGTGTATGTTACCTATTCTGATTTACATGATAAGTAAAGCTGTCTGTAAAGTAAAACAAGCTTTCAGTGCTTTCAAGCTTTCCTCATCACACAAGAGCAAGACGGACTCGTCAATGCACAGAGAGAGGTACCGAAGCGGTTAAAAAAAACAAAACAAGGAGCCAAATTGTCCAGCAGAGGGCAGCATTAGCCGACAGAGCCCAAACCCTGGCTACAGGCACTCGAGTTAATTGCGGAGATTTATCACCCAACAGTGTGGTGCCGGGCTGTTGTGGCGCTTTTCCCGTGTTGGCTTATTTAATCTACACAAAAACCCTTCAGGATAGGAACAATTTTTGTCCTCATTTTACAAATGAGAAAGCCAAAGCTCAGAATGGTTAAGTGGCTTTTACAAGGTTCACATAGGGATTAAGTCCAAGCCCTTCGACTCCAGGACCTGTGTTTTTATTTAAGTAAATGATTATGAAATCCTTGCTATGTGCCAGGCACGGTCTAAGCACTTCATGTGCTTTAACTCCTTTAATCCTTACACCAACCCCAGCATTTAGGTACTATTATTACATCCCCATTTACTGATGAGGAAACTTAAGGTATGAAGAGGTGAAGAGGATTCCGCTGGTTCGTGGTGGAACTAGCACTGGACTCCCTCTGTCAGGTTGGAGTACACAACGCCCTGCCCAGGCCTGGCCTCTGCTCTCTACTGATGGAGCTCGTCATCATGATAGCTCAGGGCTTCTTCAAGGGGCGGTCAGTGTCACCCAGGAAACTCCAATTGCAAATTTGGGGGCCATTACTTCAAACTTCTGAATCAGAAACTCTGTGGGCAAAGCCCACCAGTCTGGCAATTCTAAGGGACGTTAAGGTTGGCAAACCAGAGTTACATATTCCCATTGCCGTCCATGCCACGGCGGCATGCCAGCACACCAGTGAACATGTAACACAGGCCTGTGACTCTGTGTATGGAATTGAGAATGCTCATAGCACACACATGAGCACATGCACATGTTATGGGTTGTTTGAGATTTATATGTTTGTGTTGGCTCTGTTCTTGGCTTGGTTTTCCTTGGCTGGGAGTAAGTTTTCTGGAATGGGGTCCTTAGCTGCCTATGTACAAACTTTCACAGCACTAATAACCTTCCTTATTCCTGTCTCATGTATGTGTAGTACTTCATTTTTTAGAAAGCATTTTTTTCTTTATCACATCATTTGCCATCATAGGCAAAAACGATGATTTTCAACCCAGTGCCAGAGCTTGTGCTTCTACCTAAGGAGCCCTGTGACTTTCTCTGAGCTGGCAATTTCCAAGAAGGAGGTGCCGGTCAGAAGTCTACCTCAGGGTAGGGGAAGGCCTGGTAGCTCAACACAGCCAGGATGAGGCCGGTGGTGAGGCTCCTACCACTCTGGTTCTGGCTGGGTCACGTATGCCGGGGTAGGGATGGGTTGCCGGCTCCCTCAGTAAATCCCTGTCCAGGCTTCTGAATAACTCAGTTGGCTTGGGTGAGGAGATAAAAAAGTGAAGCTGGATTTAGAGCTTGAGGAAACAGAAAATGTGAGACTGTCTTTTTTTGTTGTTGTTTTGCTTTTTCTTTGTTTAAGACAAGGTCATTCTATGTTGCTCAGGCTAGCTTCAAACTCCTGGTCACTGCTAGGTGTGTGACTCTTGCCTATAAACTCAGCACTTTGGGAGGCCAAGTTGGGAAGATGGCTTCAAGGCTACCTACAGTGATATATGATAGTGACACTGCACTCCATCTTACAGAACAAGACCCTGTCTTAAAAAGAAAAAAAATTGTCTCTGATCCAGGAATGTTAGAAAAGAAAAAAAAAAATTTTAAACTCCTGGCTTAAGCAATTTTTGTATATTGATTTTTTTATACTGCAACTTTACTGAACTTGTTTGTCAGATCTAAGAGACTTTTTGTGGAGCCTTAGGGTTTTTCTAAATATAGGTGATATAATTAGGTCTGATTTATAACGCCTGAAAACTAAAGGCTGAGGACCTGAGTGGAGTGGAGTGGAGCAGGGTAGGGTGGGGGATGCCAGCATAAGTCCCAGAGTATGAAGGGTTGAGAATCTGGAGTCCTGATATCTGAGAGGAGGGGGAGAGGGATATTTTGATTCCAGAAAAGAAGGCAAATTTGTCCTTCCTCTGCTTTTTTGTTCTATTGAGATCCTCAAAAGATTGGTTGGATGATGCCCTCCCACACTGGTGAGGGAAGATCATCTTTACTCAGTCTGCTGATTCAAATAGGAATCTCTTCTGGAAATACCCTCAAAGTCATACCCCAAATAACGTTTTTACCAGTAATCTGGGCATCACTTAGTGCAGTCAAACTGACACATGAAACTGTCACCCACCCACTCACTCACTCCTCGTTATCTCTGTTTCCTTCCCTCATTTTCTTCTTGCTGCTTTATTATCTTTCGTTTTCCTACTTTCTTTTCCTTTTTCTCTCTCCTCCCCATGCTTTTCCGTTCTTCTTACCATCGATTTGTCCTCTATCAACACAGACCTGATCAGGACAGAGGAACCACCCGGTAATTTGAACAGGGAAGATTTAATATAAAAAATCAGTTATAATAGGGATTGGACAAATAAGGGATTGGCTAGTGAGAAGTAAAAAAAAAAAAAAAAAAACCTCTAGAGAATACAGAAATAGTAGCTATACGGGGCTGAGGTAGAGGACCAAGGAAAACGCCCTCTCAGTGCCCCCAGACGTCACTGAGGGGAGCACAACTGAGGCTCTCGGGCTGGCAGAGAAGGTTCTGTGAGGCCAGGCTGGAAAAACTCTCTGTAAATCCATCTTCTGTTACTTTTCCTAAATCTGCCCTCCCAGGTACCAGGAAGCTTTTGTAGGGAAGCTTCCCATGGCAACTCTCTGATGTCAAACCCCCAAGAGAGGCGCCAAGGGAGTTGCTGGCTGCATCCATCTCACCTCTGGGCCTGCCGGCTGCATCCATCTCACCTCTGGGTGCTGGGGACGCTGCTGCAGAAAAAGTGCACAAATATCCAGACACAAGCCCTGTCCTCCTTAACATCATGCCACCTGGCAGAAGAAAAACAGTTCAAGGGCTCAGACTCATCTTCACAGAGCAAGGAAAAGGTAAATTTGGGGCCAGGAGACAACAAAATGATAAAGGCAAAGGTACAAAAAGGCCATTTATTTGAATTTGTCAGAGTACAGGTGGTGTCCATCAATAATTTTCCATGTAACTAAATATTTCCTCTCTATTGACTGAACTATATATATATATATAAAATCTATTTCCAGTGGTAATTTTCTAAAGTATAATATACATGGCATTTCATCTTAGAATACCTAAGTACAGTTAATTCTTTTCCATAGGATGCAAAATTCTTTTTGTTGGTATCAGAATTGCTCATTGCCAAAGTGTAGAGATGCTCTCGGGCGCTATGGGTAGATGTGAGATTTTCAGGACAATACCCATGGTCCCAGAATGCTGTGGGATTTTTATGTCCTTTTATCTTATTTAATTCTTGGGTTTGGTTGGCTTTCTCTTCTGATTTCTGTTATTCATCAATCTCTTGGCTAACACTTACTGTTATCCTTTTCTCCTTACTAATCATTGTTTCTACTTTACTCTGGTCTAGGAAATCAGAAGATCATTTAAGACTTTTGTC